>JABASF010000761.1:0-32416 GCA_019776145.1 Harlomillsia oculata
GGTGAATACAATCGTGGACGACGAGCTGCCGATTTAGTTCAGTTCATGCTTCGTGGACCCAAAACCAGAAGCGATATGTAGAAATTCTGATTCCATTGATCACGACAATTTTCTCATCAATTCTATAACAAAATTTTATCATGTTTGATACAATCCGATTCCGTATTTTCATAAAATAAATCTAGTTAGCAAACAGTAATAAGATTTGTACTCCGCCTCTATTACACTACTAACTCATTTCTAGTATACATAACGTACAAAAAGCATGTAGATCAGAGTTTTGTAGTAAAAATGGCAAATCATAAGTTTATTTTCACTTTTATATAGTATGTACTCCATAGTATTCAGTCATGTATCCAAAATTCGGTGAATCAAACTGTCCAACTTATTTCCACATCCTCGTACTAGTACATTTTCATTTCCAAAGTTTCCACATGATTAAATTATACTCCTTTTAACCCATACCTTGTGGAAAATGATGTTCTAGTTTTATTTTCAGTCAAATATATGCTAGTAGTATTCTGTTGTTTCAGTACAGTTGATCAGAACACTTTGACTTATGGGTACAAAAGTGAATTTCCAGTTTTGATTTCTACTTGATCAACTATGAACAACGCTACAATATGTTTACAACATACATTTAAAGCAAGGAAGGTAACACACAACGATAACATATTATACGTTTTGGTTTCTGGACATGTAAAATGTAATTTATCAAACGAATTCTAACAACGTCTTTCCTTATCCTTACAGTTCATTTGGCTTTGAAAGCATTCAACCAAAAATTTATACGAAAACTTAGACTGACTGACTCGACACTTGGCATGTATAATCCCAGTATTCACTTGTTAGCTCTATACATAACCAATAGACAAATATTAATGTATAAATCATAGTAAATTAAATCGTACACATAACATTAACACAATTTTAACATGAAACATTTTTACTTTACAGCGTACAATGTTGCAAAAAAGGAATCAAATTCATATCACTGCGCATTTAGCTTGAACAACTGGAAAGGTATGGTCGGTGTAAAAATATCAATTTGTTTCAATACGTAAACTAAAGTCAAACCTTGTGTTTCACAACAGGGATAATATCGCTTAAACATATATAGCTGAATTGATGAGATGAAACAACTCAAGTTTGAACATAAAGACCCCGAAACGATAATAATTTAGTATCTAAAATTGAAAGTATCAACTTGAGTACCATGGTGTGAATGTTTGAGTTGCTTCTGAAAATTCTGCATTACCATCATCCGAGAGTTCCAAAATTCATCGTGCTTAAAAGTTACAACATGAGTTGGTCTTTCGAGCTGTCGTGTAGAACATTTTGGATGATGCCGACAATCCTTCTGATTTTGCAACGAGATCATCTAACTTCTCTCCTCGTTCCAGTACGGCTTGGATAGTATCGTGCTATAAGAAACAATTTATTATTTGTATTATTTGACATAATTTAACTTTGTTAACCTTTACTTAAATGAATCACGAAATTACCATGATTATCTTTGTCTCGTCCAGTTCAGCGTGTATTTTAGTTAAAGCGTCGGCCTCCTTTGGGTTTTGGTACCGTGACAGGAATATATCAAGTTCTAAAACACCGTAATGTACAATTAGAAGACATTCAATATAAAGAATATAAACACAACAACTATTAAAATCTTAGTATAATGTGTTCGCAGTAAATCTTTACTACACAGTAACAGGAACGCAGTACTGACACAAACGACCCTTTCCCTTACCGTGATAACTTCTTAAAGTTTCTACATTTGCAGTTTTCCATTCTGTTTTTGCTGAAACATCGTCCACAACTTTAGACAACAAAGTGTGAGCCACACGATGCGGATATTCCAAATCTGACACCAAAACAGCAGATAATCCATCTGCTCTTACAAATGCATGGCAAATGTATTCTATAGAAAACACAACAATCATTCATTCATTAGTTAACAATGTCATTTCAAATCCCAATACAAATAAACAATAAAACCAAACAAATGCTGACCTTGCTCTTTAACAGATTGTCTCATTCCAACAGTAGTCCTTTCAACAATCATTGCCGATGTAAAAGCCATAAATTCTTGAATGGAGGCACGTTGAAAAAACCCAAATGACGAAAGATCATAGTGACCCTTCAAAAGGACACAACGCCCTTCCACTGTTCCATCCGTAGGTCGACGAAGTATACTAATTGCGTATAACTTGACCATGATTCACGAATGTTATATAATTACGACTTGATTTTGAAAACTCACTAATATCAATATAAATTCCGTCGTCTTAAATATAAACTGAGCCTGGAGTCACCAGTCACTCGCTTCCCATAATAATCTTCCAGATGGATCGAAAGATACAAAAACGGAGAAAAATTACCGACGTAAAATCTCAACACAAAGTCCGGGTATTGTGCGAACGACGAAAACGAAACGCAAACTCTGATCTGACTCTCACTACTCACTGTTTTATGAAGTGAAACGACTGAAACTCGATTTTAGGGATGGAAAATTGACTTATCCCGAAACTTAACAGGTGGTGGGTCATGTGTCTTTGACTCATCCTCTCCTACGATAGAAAACCGTACAAGGATCGCAAACTTACGCACAAGAAACTAATTCCATGGGGCGTTATCCATCAAAATTAAAAATTAAGTCACTGAATTCGTCCAATTTAATTTTTTAATAATTTGGAAACAGTTCTAATATATTTCCAGACGTGTCTTAAAACTAAAATTGCAATAAAAATGATGTCGCTTATTGAAATAAATGTACGGCGCAGGTCCAATCTGTCTGGGTTTTTGATCGTGTCGTGCCGTGTTAATGCGAGCCTGAATTTCAGGCCGTTGCACTTGACCCGCATCAAACTTGGAATACAAACAAAATCTCAACGGAAAAAATTGATCATTCATTGCCAATAAAAGTGCAATAAAAGCGTGCATGGTTTGATTAAAGTATTACAGTTTTGTGTTCGTGTAAATGCGTGGTTGTGAGTGTTGTTTTTTATAATTTGTTTGATAAACGGCTTCATCACGGATTCGATAGGAAGTCCAGCCCATAGTTCGGCAGGCTACGGCGGGAGTAACCTCTGGCCACCAGGTACCAAGATGACAACAGCAATTTATCTTGAGCATTACTTGGAAAGTGAGTGTTTTTGTATTTTTAGTATTTTTGCACTGTACTTTTCTTCTAAAAAGTAGATCTATTTTTCTATTTTTCTTAATCTTTCTCAATCTTTGTTCTTGATACTCTTGAACATTCATTTTCTCTGGTCCAAGCTGTCACGCATAAGCCACGCGTCAAAATGTGTTTTTGGCGCTCCTCGCTTCATTGCACAATAAAACGATTTTAATAATTGTCAATTAAAATGATTGTTTATGATTCATGGTGTACTAAAAGTGGTGTGTTTTAATAAATAGGCCTGGAGAGCCTGCCTGTCGAACTACAACGGAATTTTAAGCTCATGAGAGATTTGGATGGTCGAGCTCAAGACATCTTGAAAGAGATTGATCGGATTGGTGAAGATTTCATGAAGTCATCCTCGAGTCTCAGTTCTGATAAGAAGAAGGAAACAACAAACAAACTTTCGGTTTGTATAAAGCATTCATTTTCTTAATATTGAATGCCAATGCCAATGTCAATTAATAATAATAATTATAATAACTTCTTTGTTCATGTAATATAGAAACTTTTCAACAAGGCAAAAGAATACGGAGATGACAAAGTACAATTAGCTATTCAAACTTACGAACTGGTGGACAAACATATACGAAGGTTGGATTCCGATTTAGCTAGGTTTGAATCAGATATTAAAAATGGGGCAGGTGCTGCCTCACCGCAACAAAAAGAAAGTTCTCCTCCTGCGCCCAATAATAAACGTGGACGAAAGAAAGAGAAAGAGCTAAAGAAGTCCAAAGTTGACGTGGAAGAGAAATCTAGCAATAATAAAGGTGGTTCTCAAAGTCCATCACGGAAGAAACAAAAATCAGAGATTCAGCTTGTTGCAGAACAAGCGGCGTCCAACGCATCTTCTGGTGATGTGTTAGATATGCCGGTTGATCCAAATGAGCCCACTTACTGCATTTGTCATCAAGTATCTTTTGGACAGATGATTGCTTGTGATAACCCTGAGGTGAGCCTTTTAAAGTCATTGATTAATGCACATGGTTATCATTTAATTACATTATCAACAATTCTGAATGGTGCTTTTGTATTGCAGTGTATGACGGAATGGTTTCATATCGGCTGTATGGGACTAAGTTCAATTCCAAAAGGAAAATGGTATTGTCCGAAATGTCTACCGCTTCGAAAGAAATAAATTGCATGATTGAAATTATGTGGACATTGAATAGAATTGCAAACTGCAAACAAAAGTTTAATGCTCATTTGCAGTGTTATACAATTTCGTATTATTTTTTAACTATGCCTTTAGCGGACGAAGATGACATTGAGTTTTTAGCAAGTATTCAGTGTTATGTAAAAGACCTCTAATAAGTTGGTTTTGGAGAATGTATTATTTCCATTAGTCATTTTTATGGGACTACAAAGAACTGATATTTTTACAGTACAATATGTGAACGTCTAACGGTATTATTATATGTTTAACAAATATGTACATAAGTCTCCACTCCAACTATGCAAATCATCAATCTTCTAGGATTATGATTTAATGGTATTCAATTTTTACGTTTTTCACGAGATAACATTGTAATAACAATATAATGTACAAAAGAATACTATATGTTGTTGAAAATTAAAATAAGAACATCACTACACTAAAATAATGGCATGTTCATGTTTGTTTTATGTTTTTCCTGTGGACTTGTAATAAGGTCCCGTACATTATTGAATAGCACATTCATGGAAAGTTTTAGAAGGAAACATTAGGATTGACATGACAAGTGACAAGGTCGTTTCAATTGCATCTTTCTGAAACTTCCAAGCTTTAGGCAGGTACAATCGTACAACTTATACAACAGGGGAAATGCAGTCAAATGGGGTAACGTCGTATTGTGTGCGGAATTTTATGTTGCATTGCAATTTGGAATGTTTTTTCTTTATCCACCTACTACGACGCAAAAGTGACCTCTGAGGCGAAAAGACAAAGAGGAAAGCAGCACTTTTCCTTTAATCTTTGTCATAATGCAGCTTGAAGGAACGTTCTCCAACGTTTGTGGCAAATAGAATTGCATACCGAAAGAAAACGCAGTAGCGTCGTTAGCTACAGAATTGCATGAAGTCGTCTTGTAAGTTTTTTGCATGACCTCGAAGCTCCTGCGCCGCGCACGGAGTGATTCAACCTGGCAACGAATGACCGAATGCCCGAAACTGTAATACAACCATGCCCAAGCTCTATGGTTTTCTCCGAACAGGGTTTTGGTAAACCACGTCGTGATCCGAAATTCTTCCAGACGCAAACTGTGTCTTCACCATTTTGCAGTTCAGCTGTTGTCTCGTCCTGTCATACTTTTTTGCAACTTTCCCCGCATTCGGAAACAGGCTGCAGAATATTGATTTCCAAGAAGATAGATCTTATTTTCAGTTATATTCTGATCCTGAGTCAAAGTCATTATATTAATCGTGCCAGAAAGTAAAATATTTCATTTGAAGAGTTAATCAGTGAAAACAAGCGGTCATGATGATTAGTGGCGTAAGCCGTGTTCCTGTCGCTCGTCAACATAATATAAGAACTTCCTCGTTTAGTAGTGAAAGAAAACTGCTCTTGTTAAGTAGTAAACTTGAGTCCGTTCTAGGACAGTGTTAAATTGTTTTAAGTGACCCAATTCTACCATTTCAAGTGCTCGATTCCGCGTATCCTCATTCATTGAATACTAAAGACACTGTGCTTTATTGAAATTTTTCTTCCTGGTACTATAAATAACGCCTACACACAGACCAAGTTACTGAGTCATCCTGTCATCATCCTCATACGTGAAACAGTAAAGACCCAAGAGTTCATTAGCCGTTGCCCAAGCGAATTTTGTTGGAACATTGCCGAAGAACGAAGAAAATCTGAGACAAGTCAAAGGTTACCTCTCAGACCGCAGTTTGAAGTAAAACGTTGATAAGAAATATTTATAGTAATTTGGCAAAAAGAATCGGTCACCAGCGACGTCCCACTCCATATTGACTGGTTCATCGCACATTGCTGGTAAGTACATATTTTTGCATGCATAAATCATCATGGGCTTTTGCTATTTTTAGCTTTTGCTTTCGCAATGTCAACTTGTCACTTGAGAACTCGATGGTCTGACGTCAGCCCACCCGACATTAGTATTTTACATACTAATGTATTATAGATTGGCATTTTGGCTGGTATTTGCTTGTTCTCATATAGTCTTGTCTCCTTGTCTGACTAAATGACTATATTAGTGTTACATTACAGCATAACTATGGCATGACTTTATCTCTACGTTTTTAACAAACCCTTTTCATGAAAACCAGCATACTCATCAATACATAACAACTCTGTCGTTGAACCTGCCTTTTAAAATGTGTTTTGTACACAAGAATTGCAGCTCACCACGTTGCTTGTTTTGCTGTAACATTTTATCACCGCGTGTTCACTTCCCTTTCATGTTAGTTAAATTGCGCAGTACTCACTGAAGTTATTATTTATTATGTTCGTGATTCATGATCATTCCATTCATGATCATTCGTGAACTTCTTTACTGTAGGAATAGGAAATCGGAGTCGGAACTCAGAAATATGCCTGCCTGTAGTGTACTTGCAATTCTGATTTTACCATTTTTCACGTATTACCATATCATTTTGGAGCATTTTTTATCCTACTTTACATTACATTCAATTTTTGTTCCGTTCATGAATTTGTGGTTGAAGTCTGCGTATCGTATCTCGTATGACATGTCAACTGCGCAGTTTCGAGATCACTGCAAACCGTTTTATCCTATATGGGAGGCAATTGGACAGTGACATGATATGGCATAAGGATAGTGTTATTGATGTAACTTGTAAGCTTAAGTCTGCAAGATTAGTAGACAAAAATACCACAATAATGCCATACAGTTTTTGCCATTTCTGTCCCTAATAATGGTTTGTATAGTCTATAGTTACTTCGATAATAGTTATTCATTCTTTTATCTTGTTCCGCATTTTCTTTGACATAACAGGCATTCCTCCTCCTTCCCTCGCAAAACTGCTAGTTGTATTGATTATTATATACTACGTAAAATGACATGATTATATGAATAAACAGGATTTAGGTCATGAAAAATGAGTATTGAGTCGGTGATGAAAATAGAAGTTATTATGATAGCGGAAAACATTACTTCAAAGGATGCTAATTCTTTACTCCAACACAAACTACGACTCTTTCCTCTTCTAACGAGGGATATCATACCGGGTTAAAGGTTCTTTTTACTATGGTTGTAAAGTGACAATAAATCTGAAATTGTCCCTTTGGACCTTATGTCGTCGATGGCACAGACAGACGGCCTGGGTACATATATAGAGACAAGCTGGTCGATTGAGACTCACTTTGCTTTCCATTGCTTCGGGTGTTACTTTTCTCCAGATACGGAACAATTACCATTTTCATTCAGTTTAGTATCAATTGTTACTGCTCTTTTCTGCTACGCCTTCTGACGTATAAAACACAGTCATCATTATTTGCAGAATTTCGAGTTTTCTCAGTTTTTTTGTAGATCCATACTTTTCATACCTTTTCTTGTCTCATTTTCAAAACAGGCTGTCATTGTGTCATTACTTTCTTTTGAGCCTTGTTTGGCTTCAAGTTTCAAAGGAGGATTGGTTACGAACGTTTTGGACTACATTGAGTTAATTAATACGGTACGTTAGCTGGCCAAAGAAGCCTTTTTTGTATAACTTTTTGTTTAGGAGAAAGAAAGAACAAGTCGAGTTTTGATTTTGTGCCTTGTTAGCGAACTTCTCAAAAAATATCCGCCTGGAACGGTAAAATAGGTTACACTGAAGCATTGTATATTGTAAGATTGTCTATATCGAATGTCGACTGTAGCTTACAGCGAATTGCGATGACAATGCAATGACGACAGCAACGTTTAATGAGTAGGACGAAGCGAAGTAAAGTAGCAATACTGTACGTCACAAGAGAGACATTTGATTTCGTAAGATTCTGTTTTTCTACTTGAGAGTAGCTGTTCCATTTAATCCATTTCATTCTGTTGTCGAAACTTATCACTGTCATTCTCATTCTGCCAGGGCACTGCAACGCAACTCATGCACAACAACAAAGCTGTTTTTTGTTTAAAATGCTCCATTTTTGTACAACTGAAATTAATTTCTTTGTGGTTAATACGTTTATAGCTTGATCTGTGCTGTCAAAGCGAATACTTGCAACAAGAAGGAAGCGAAAAGTTGGTGAATCTCAACTTCCCCCAAATCCGAAACACTTTCAGGACATTTTTGACTGTCCATTCAAGAATTTTGAGCAAGGTCCCATTTTATGGGTAAGTTCCTTTTATGAAGTATGAATTTGTTATTAATATCATAGAATTGTATTCTAAACACTTATTGGACCTTGATCTTGTTATGTTTGTCCCTTTTGACATTGGCATTCGTACACATCGTACACGTGCCAATTTTATTTTAAGTAGTTGTTTAGCTCTCTCTTGCACACTGCATCGAAAATGCACACTTTGTCCTTCAAATGAACCTTGTTTAAGTGCCCTTGTTGTTTCCTTCCAATATTGATATCCTCAAAGGACGACGATCGACGACAGAAAGACGAAAATGTAATTTCGGATGTTGCGCTTTGTCTTTGTCTTCAAAATGCCCTTTTGTTTTTCGTCATTCATTCTGGCTCGGACCCAAATATTCTTGGTCTTATTTTATTGCTATACTTTGTCGTGAAAGTTTAAGGCTTTTTTAAAGAGGATGTCAAGTATTAGGAATCACCAAATAACATGACTGACTTTTACAAAGTTTAATAATGCTCGTTTTTATAGGTTACAATCAGTTAATGCCGAAATCTCACTTTCCCCATCCTTGGTCAGATCATCAAAATGAATCCTAATAACGATCCTAATCCTAATCCTTCAAACCGCGATGGTACTATCGGAAATAAAATTAATTAATCAAGAAATAATGCATGTTAATAAGTTGTCTGTTTTGGGCAATTCGGATTTTTGCATGACCGTAATACCAAAATTTTCATTTTTAGATAAGCGGAAGTCGTTTGAAGAGCAACAACGAGGACTTTACTTGGGAGAGAACGTTGGCAATGCAATTGCAGAATCTTCATGGAGCATTCGTTGGGCGTGTGAGTGGCCAAGTTGACTCGACAATGACGAGTCTCGACAGGTCCAGCCCAATTATCTAGCACCCGCCACATCAAATTCAGAATCAGTCAATAAACCAAATCAAAATCAACAGGAGCAGAAAGTTAATAGTTCACTTGGATTTTCCCTAGTAAACGTAGGAGCACCCCAGATTCAAGCAGCTTGCTCTGCTTTGAATACATTTTCCCTTAAAAATGATGACGAAAGAGAAAATTCAGAAGAGGAAGCAGATTCTTCATCTGAAGAAGAGAATGAATCCGACAGTGGTATCAGTAGTAGAAATACTGCTGAGTTCAGCAGTACTGAAGAAAGCGAGAGTGAAGACGAAGTTGAAAAGGAGGTCGAAGGCGAGGAATCCGACAGTCATAAAGAGCAAACCAGCAATGACAATGACGAGCTGATTGACGTTTGGCCAGAGGGTCGTCCTCTTCCATATCCGCAATGGAGTTCACGGAATCCTCATGTGGTCTCCTTTCCAGAGGCCACGGTTTATGAGGACTTTGCTAGTTTCGTGGAACTGGTGTCACAGCAAACTGTTGCAGCGCATAAGTATGACACGGTCAACAACTTTCTACGGTATGTCATACATTTCTATTGCGAGAAAATCATTATGAATGGATAATTGATAAATGTGCCACTAATTAATTGTCTCATCATCGTATCACAACAGGTTTTACCGGGCGTATAAAATATCCAAGTTTACATCGTTGGAACGTTTTTATCGGGAATACGAACCACCGATCAAACCATGTCATTACACTTGCGTCGGACTTGCGTTTGAACTGATTCATAGATTGAATACGTTCTTTCCAGCAACACACGAAGCTGTTGGCAGTTTCTACATTGCATCTTGTGAGGAGGTAAGGAATTTTATTCGTGACTTTGGATTTTAGTAGACAAGATATCTAAGAAAAGTTTGCTGAAGTGTGCTCAAGTATCGTTTACTGATTTCTCAGGTGATCGAAACTTTGGATTTGTACATGCAAAATGTACCACCGGATCGACGGTCCGTTGAAAAAGAACATGTTCTGGTTTGCCTCAAGATTCGAATTGGCACAGGAGCTGACTCCAGAAATGGAATTCTTCTTTTAGACCCTGGCTACCACGTTTCGCGTGTCGTTACCATCATGGAGGACAGACTTTATCCTCACACGGGTTAGTTCAATAGTCAAAATCACACACATGCTTCCTTACTGACATTGTGGTTTCAGAACCCATTCAATAATGCACGATCTATTGATTTCCTGACACTTTAGACAAACTGTCTATTCCTGTAAACTATAAATTAATCACCAAAGTAGATATTTCGGTTAAAGTGTCTGTCAACTTGTTATTTCCAGGTCGATTTCTCCAGTGCCAGGATAGCAGAGGAACAAAAGAATATGAATATGTATTGGGGAATGAAAACTACGTTTCCTGGTTCGTGTCAGAAACAAAGGCTGGAGGTCGTCATCATACTCACTCCAGCCTAATTTTTGCTGGGCGACACTTTGAAAGTGCCGTGGACGTTGCTGAAAGGCGTAATTTGGTTTACGACTTTAAATCCATTCTGCGTCGTGATCCCAAAGGACGACTGATTGCGGGACTTCATTTTCCAATCAATCCTGTAAGTTACGGCTTTGCATAATTAGTGCAATGCTGACTTGCTGATATGCTGACTTGCTGACTGCTGACCCTATTGATTCCTATTCCTACAGAAAATTGTTATTTTTACTGACCCCCACCGTCACTTTACTCTTTCTAATGTCTTTAACAGAAACGCAGAACAGTGACGCTGTTTTTCATGGAAAACAACAATCGGCGAGAAGTCAAGCTGGATATGGTCAGAAACAGAAAAGAGACTCCGGAAATTAAGATGTGCGAAGAACAACTCGGCCTAAGACAAGGAAACCTTCTACAAATACTGAACACTGTCGGAAAACTCATTCATGATGAAGATTTCGTGCTACAACTCCTCGAATTAAACTCCAACATCGTTCGCATCTCCGAGGATAATTAATTCGGTAGACCTACGCATTACACTACAGCAAACTGTTAATACCACTCCCAACCTAAGAATAGTAACTGTATACATGCTCATAATTTAAATCGGAATTCGGAACAGACTAGCAAGCCCCTTAAATTGTAAGGTTAGGACTAATACGTAAATTGCACGTTTACATTTAGTACTATTTACTATATGTCAAGGTCACTGCACTTTTGCACTTATACTAAACACTAAACACTTATACATTAATGCCTAAAACCTAAAATGTACTTATAACAATTCTACTGTCATGAAATACTAACACATTCGGCTTATATTAAATTAACTCATCACTGGTCATCATCATCGGTGAAAGAAGTGGGAGTTGCTGGTGACCGGTGACAATATTATCTACTCAAAATCTGTACTCTTGTTTTTGTATTTTTTCGTAATTTCTTAATTTATGAGTTGTGAAAACAATATTTAAGGTTTATTCGTCAACTTTTAACTATTAGTCAATTTCTAGATTTATAGTATTATCGCTTAGTTGAGGTTGAAATCATTGTTGAAGTAATATAGAAAACAATATAGAAAATTCTAGGACAATATGCGTAGAATAATTCAGTGTACGAATTATGGATTAATTACGTTTTTGTAGATCGTAGTTTTTCATTAAGTAAAATATATCAGCTTATTATTTAAATATTAGTACGTATAGTGTATACTTATTATTGTTAAAGTAAGCATTAACTACGATATACTCATTTACTAAAGGGTGGGAGTACGCCCTGGTAATAAAATTGCATGTCTAATGTTAAAATTAAATACAATGCTTGTGTACAGAGTACAGACACAATATAACCGTGTTGAATTTTCAGTTCTGATTGCATAATAAAGCATTACATAAGATCAAATACTGTTCTGTGTTCTTCATAATTCACAAATCGACGGAAGGTGCCAAAAGGAAAATGAAAAAGAGGACTAGTGCAACAAAACAATGCTGTCGTAGCCTCGTTCATTGATGGATGACGAAGGTGCTTTGTCAAAGACGCTTGGGAATGTACTGAAGCATGAACCGAAACCGAAATGCATACCTGAATCAAGTGAATGCGAATTTGTGAATGCATCTTGTTATTGATGTCATCGTGTTAGATCATCCCAGTTTAATATTTATGCACTCGATTGAGATTTTCGCTGTTAGGTCTTTTCCCATCACGTAATAATGTAAAGTAAATGGCAACCGCCACTGTCACTTCCTGGATTCAGGATTAACCTGTAAAAGTGGAGGTCTTCGCTTTGGAGAACATGAAATAAAGTCACCAAATTGAAGTAAACCATCCGTTTCGTGCATTCAATATTCAATGGTTTACTTACATACGGACGGCAAGAGTCCCATTAACAAGAACATCACTATAGTTAGTATTGTGTGAGTCAAATAATGCAATGATCTCATGCAGTGCACTCACCTGAATCAGATGAGTTGATTCTGCGTTTAATATCACTTTTCAGTATCAAGTACCACCAAGAAGTAGGCAACTACCAACAATGACTGCTTATATGACAGTTGACAATACAAGCTGCAAGTTGGGTGCAATTTGCAAGGCAAGACTCGCTTTTGAGGTGACATAATTCAGTGAGTCATTTGCGCTCCATTTCTGAAAGCGAGAGTAATTGAGATTGAATGCACACTTTTGGCATTACTTTTGGTCACCGAATTGATGTCAAGATGGGCACATGAGGCTTAAGGTATCATCCAACTTTTTTGGGACTTGGTCTCCCCGATGAGTCCTGCACAGTGTCAATTTCATCGTTGGACAGTCGACATGTGCAAAGTGAAACAACATGATATTCTGACATGCCGTGCCAAAGCTCATGGTTTACACCTATTTTTGATCGCATGTTAAGTCAAGCGAATGTTTTCGACGGTCACAAACATTGTTTGCAAACGTTTGCTTTTTGATTCTATCATATTGACAGTGTGGACGCGCCAGTACTGTTTATCATGATTTTTAATCCTTCTTATAGACTTTTGTTCATTATATGTATTTTTATTATGGAGTGTGTCAATTTGAAAGCCGTGAGTTTGAGTTCAGGTATAAACGTCAGTCTTTTTAAAATAAATTAATTATGATACGTAAACATTTTAAAAACATTTTTTGACGATAAATACGCAGATGCAGATCCTGAGGAGTCAGAATATGACAGGTTATATGAAGCTCAAATGGCTCAGGGGGCTGAAATCGTAGGAGACATGGTCATTATGAAAGGGAAAAGCACGAGTGGAAAAACAAAGACGAGAGATTCCAGAAGTTGGGTAGGAATTAAGGGTGGAATTGTCTTTGTATATTCAAATGCTTTCAGTAAGTAATTCTAAAGTTTCTTAATTTCTTAATAAAACTGTCAACTAAAATGAAAATATTCATACATTTCTATAAAATTACTAGCCGCAAAGGAATCTTTGACAATTCAGTCTGCAGCTAATGAAATTGCAAGTCTAGCTTGCATTCAGCTACGGGCCGTTCGGTTGTCCAAAGCCAAGAACTTGAAAGATTACGTTTACATAACAAGAGGACGAAAAGGTAGTGGTTGTTGGGCTGTTGTCGGTCGTTCAGGAGGACAGCAGGTAACATTTCATTAAAACGCAGGCATTGACCTTATCATCCGAATTTTGCAAAGTGCATGAAAACAGTGGTTATGAATCCACTAGATGCTTAATTTGGAACCAGCGTGTGTGACCAAAGGAACAGTAATGCACGAAATGATCCACAGTCTTGGATTTTATCATGAACACACGCGAGCGGATCGAGACAATTATGTCAATGTTCATCCCGAAAACATGCGACATGGTATGGAATTTTTCAAAAAAATTTCGTTCAGTTCAATTCTAGTCACAATGTCACAAACGAATTTGTTTTGGTTTATTGTAGGACGGGGCATTATGTCACAATTTGAGAAACGAAGGGAACCCGTCAAAGTACAGTATGGTCCTTATGACTTTAAGAGCATAATGCATTATCCAAAGCGTGCTTTCAGTCGTAATAACCAGCGTGTGTGACCAAAGGAACAGTAATGCACGAAATGATCCACAGTCTTGGATTTTATCATGAACACACGCGAGCGGATCGAGACAATTATGTCAATATTCATCCCGAAAACATGCGACATGGTATGGAATTTTTCAAAAAATTTCGTTCAGTTCAATTCTCTAGTCACAAACAGTAATTTATTTGTTTTGGTTCATTGTAGGACGAGGCATTATGTCACAATTTGAGAAACGAAGGGAACCCGTCAAAGTACAGTATGGTCCTTATGACTTTAAGAGCATAATGCATTATCCAAAGCGTGCTTTCAGTCGTAATGGGAAACCAACGCTAACATCCAAAGTAAAACAATACTAAAGAAGGTTAAAAAAATAATGTTACGTTTTGAAGGTCTTAACAAAAGTAATCGTTTGTGTCCAGATTCCTCACATGGACGTTCCAGCCACAATTCCAAGAGTACTCAGCTATTTGGACCAAAGAAAAATTAAAGTCATAACAGGATGCTACGACTAATAGATTTTACCAATCATTATTTATGTAGATAAGTAATGATAAATTATCATAAACATTAATGCTGATGAACATGTTATGTTATACACAACCAGTTCTTCGGGAATAATATAATAAGGAGCGAAATAAATATTATTTTAATGATTAATGGTTTGTACAATAATTTTTTAATCACAAGCTAATTCAATTTTTTTTAATCTCAATAATATCAATAAATAATAGAAGAATTTGACATTTATTCACTAAATGTGATACCCGAAACCGACAAAAAAGCCAACGCAGATTTCCAGAGCTGGCATTTGTTTTCTTTCGTTGCACTAGGTGGCTTGTGCGCTTTCACTGTGGATCGCCGATTAGAAAGCATATCATCCGTAACTTTAAGTATACTTTTATGCAGGAATTTGTTGTGTTTTCCGTCCTAACAAAGTTCTTATAGTAATTTCAAGGCAAAAGTGCAGAGAAAGCTATGTGGGGAATGACAATGACTGTACTAGGACTTCATTGCATGAACGTTGGAGGCGTTGAAACTTAAGGGACTACTGGTGTCAAACAATTTACGCGTGGAATGTAAGATTATTCTATTACGCAATGGTGAACATAGTTGTAAAACTATGGTTGAGGATGAGGGGTAAACTGTTTTAGGTTAATTACTTGTGTCCATGTTGCCAGTTGTAAGAGGAAGAGTTATTAACCGTGAGAACTTTTGTGTTACACGAAGCCTGGAAGACTCCTCATCGTAGTACGCTTGTACGCTCTATCAAGAATTGAATGGATTCCAAAAAGTTGACTCGTTTCCCACAGCCAACAGTGTCACAAAGCCATTTGGATAACGAATTTTCTGAGTGGCAACATGACCCAATGGCCATCAAACTCACCAAGGCCTCCGAATAGTCCCCACTATTGAATGAAGAGTTCCTTTTCAAGTTTTCAGAGCACAGTCGTAGTCTATGCACTTTGTTGATGCGGATCCCAAAAGTCCATGTCCATTCTTCGTCAATGTGTGTCGTTCCGTCCACGGTGACACTTCACATAGCCGAATAGCCGGCAAGTCTCCATGACCCAGAATCCTCACTATGTGAAGACCACAAACCATTTCCCCTGGAACAACTTTTGTCGACACAATTGCAATCCTCTCGATGGATTTGATCATAAATGCAATCAGAGCAATCGACCCCTCATTTTCTCTACGACTCAGCCAATCAACAAAACCGTTTTTCTTCTTCTTTCTCCATCACACACACACACATCCGATGCTTTCTCTTTGTCTACTTTGTTCTATTTCCTAATGATTTCATCTCAATATCTATCTTCAGATTGTCCAGTCAGCGGCAAAATGGACTTTCACTCATATTCTCGGATTGTAATGCCTTTTCTGTGTTCAACTAAGCTTGCTGATGACCACATTAGACACACTCTTATAAAGTCGCATTAAGAAGATCCTTGACCAATCCTTGACTACATTTCAATGTAATATGAAAATCGAACGATCAAGCGGATAATAAAGGGGATTATTATAATATGACTTCAAAGTAGCCTCATTATGATTAATTCAAACGGAATTATTAATTCAAGATCAAATTAGCTGAGACAGAGACTGCTAGTCTCATACTGAATTCATTATCAGAAATCCTGTTATTCCATTGGGAATTGGAACTGTCAAGAGGATGAATCGGATGAATGTACGATGTTTTTTTTCGACATTTTATTATGGGGAAAACCGAGTTATGGTGGTTGAACGTACCCAAAAGATTGAAGAAGGCGTGCTAATATTAATAATCATAAGAATTCAGAAAACGACTACAATGTTATTGTGAATGGGAAGGAAGTGCAGTTTTGTATATCTCGTGTCTACAATTGTGAAATTGTACTATGACGCGCATGGAAATGTAATGTCATCGTTGTCGTTCCCATCCTCCATTTGCTTTTGTCTCCTCCCATTGTTTATAGCGACAGAAGGAGAAGAGGAAAGGAAAAATGCATTTTACTCCTGCTCTTTCCACTCTGAAGAAGTAAGTAGTAATAAGACACCATAAATGTTTCTCATGTAGACAAAATTTTGGGTGATTCCCTCGCGAAATGAGACACACAAGTGAGATAAAAGTGCATAATACGAACATTTACAACAATGCAATAAGACCCGATGGGGCATCTTGGGAATGCGGAAAATGGTGCAAAGCAAAATCCAAAAAGAGTCAAAGAACGAAAAATATAAAACCTACATAGTCCACCGTTACGTTATGGAAAGCGTACTAACCTCAATAGAGAAGCAAAAAAGGCAAGAATAATAAGAAGCTTTTCGTTTTTTATACTTTCGGTTTCAGCATATGTTCAGGTTTGCGAAAATGCATGAGGTCGAGGTGTGTGATGGTTTCGTTCCGGATTCGTACATTTTTAAAACTCTGTGTCGTGTCACTGGAGAGAGTACTTCTGTATGGATACCAGTTACATATTAAAAGAAAGTGTATGTGTAAGATCCAGAAAACGCGACAAACCAGGAAAGAGGAAAAGACGAACGGAAAGTACATATTAAAATCCACATGGAAAGAATCAGATCACACGTATAGTACACCCGTCTTTTTTTTGAGTCATCCTTACACCACTTTCTTAAGCTTTCTTCTGCAATCTTCTCAGGAGTCGTGTCACTTTTACGGCCGCGAAGAAATCCATCTTGAGTTCATACATCTCTGTAGTGCTTGAAATGACATTCTTTTTTCTTATCTCCAACACTTCCTTTACGCTACAAAAAATATTCTCTTTTTTAGAGCATTATTACTATTGCCCTTCTCAACTTAGATAGAGTGAGAGATAAAGAACACAAAATGCTGCAACAAAATCTACTACCAAGTCACAAAAATACTGGACACTTCTTCCTCTCCCAAAGAAAGCTTATATCATGCAGTTCATGGAATAACAAAAATGTAGTTTTGTTGTTGTTATACTTTGCCCAAGTGAAAGCACCTACATATAATCCAAGCTGCCACTTTATCTGTCTCTAGAAGAACAAAAAACAAAGACGGCATCATTGTGTCTCATCTCATGTCTGTGATGATGTCCCTTTGCTTTTTGTGTTGGTTGGCGATGATATGATAAGCTCCGAGATGATCTCCTGTTAGCTGTTTCTTTGCTGAAAGGGAGAAGTTTTTACCGCAGAGGGCATGCAAAAAGATTATCTTTTCATGTCTGGAACTTGAAAATAATCTTTAGAATTGTATCGTTTTCAGTATTATAATGAGTGAACTTTGAATTTTGCTTGGCGAAAAGTTGGAAATAAGAATAAAGAGAGAGATATAAACATGTGGATTTGAATTTTTAACAGGGATACTTATATCGAAATCAAAAAATTGTTCGTCGTTAGGTTAACAGGTTTAAAAGGTGTAAAAAGTTGAAGAATTGGTAAGCCAAATTACAATAACGGTAAAAGGAAAAGTAGAGGGGAAAAGTTGCAGTTAAGGTTAACATGTCATTGTTAGAAAATGTGGGTATAAAAAATGAACTGAAGGAATGAATGAAATGATGAGAGGATGAGTCAGGAGAGAGGTGGGAATGCAGCTTTTCTCCACCACGGGACATTCGTCTAATAATAAAGGGATGATTGGGAATGTTTGTACCTTTTTTGGAGTTATCCCAAAAAAGTTGTAGAGCGACAGACAGAAAAAGGGAAAAGAGGGGAAAAGAGAGACGAAAGACAAAAGAAGAGAAAGAGACGACGACTGAGGACGAACGCGGCGTTTTCAGAAGACTAGAAGACACGACGACTCAATTTGTGTGGTGATTGGCCCCGTGTCTATGGCCCTGTGAAGTTGCTCTTCAACTTGTTCCTTTTGCCTCCGAATGGTTCTCTTTAAGTGAATAGGGAAAAAGGAGAGACTCCTCAACCTCACTTTCTTCCAGGTTTCTTTTCTCTCTACCCTTTAGGGTCTTTCCACTCGAATGTCATATGTTTGCTCAAAACCAACACTTTTAAGAGCTCCTAATGCTCTCGCTAACTGATATCTTAGATGAAATTAAAGGGAAGAAACTACCTCCCTCACAAGTAACAAATTTCCTCCTTTCATCTTATGCCGCAACATGAAATATGGATTGAACCGTCTCTCCTACCAGTTTTCTCCGACTTCTTTTCTCAATCTCTAAAAACCTTTTACTTTCTCTTGTCATTTTAACCAGTTTTCACCCTTTTCGTTCAAACTCATTTGAAATTTTGAAAGAAATACAAATCCCAAACCTTTCACACTTAAATATTTTTACTTACACTAATAATACTTGTGATTTCTACCGGCTTAGTCTTAATAGCATCAAAATCCAACTCAAATGACCCTTTGACACGCAGAAATTCTTTCTGTAAGGATGTCATCGTAATCTTGGATGAGATGAATCTCTCAGAATCACTTTTATTGTGGATAGAAAAAACTCTTAAAAATGAAAACTTATCTGAAAATTTTATTCACATTCACTCTTCTTTGCTATAAAAAATGGAGAAGACGACAAGGAGCGATGAAAGGGGGCTTGCGTTCCATCAGTTCTGACAGAATCATATCTTCACTTTCTCTGATGAAAATTGAAACGCTTGTCATTTTCCTATCCCCTGTTCAGAATGCTATGGGATACACTTTCGGTGAACCCCTTTAATCCCCTTTTCACTGATAAGTATGCGCAAGTGAGTCCATTGAGAGTTATCATAACACTTACATTATATGATGGATAAAGAAGACAAAGCAGCAACCCGGTGTCGTTTACATTTTACATAACTACACAAAAAACGCTGCAAGGGTTAAAAACCGGCCTGTTCAACATTCACTTTCTCCACCTTTTCACCTCTCTGCTTTTTGACAAAAGGGTTACCAAAAAGTGCAAAAGGGGAAAGTTGGTAGATAATAATGTGTGGTGCAATTGGGATGTCGTAAATACGCAAACGTCTTAAGAAACGTAGCGTGCAAAATGCACTATTGTTGTAGTACTGTGAGAGTGTTGAGTAACAAATGAGAAAAAGCCAAAGGTTGTCGTAACTTAAAAATGTCTTTGTCGTTTTGTGTCTCGTCTCCTATTGCCTTATTTGAACGAAACTTTAGTGATAGTGATGATGTGTGGATCCACTCGTAATAGACAAGGCTCGGCTTTAAGGGTTAATAATGCTTTTAAGCCACACTTCTTACAGGGAAAAAAAGAAAGTGCCTCCAGTCAAATTCTCTAATGGGCCATATGTCGTTTCGTTACATCCAATTTCTTCAGCGGGAATACCCGGCACGAGCATTCCATGCCCTGAAAGCAGAAAAGAAAGGATCCAAGCAAGGAAAACACATTTAGTCCTAAAGTGAAAGTGTATCTGTGTGCCGTTTGTCTTGTGTTGTGTTGTAACCCTATGATGATGAAAATAACGGCATTTTTGGGGTCCTTTCCTTCACTTTTTCAAACATGAAAAGAAATTCAAAGTGAATCTATTCCACAGTACAACTCCATAGTTTTTTTCGGTTAGAGAAGGAAATGTGTTCAGGTTAATACTATAACATTTTCATGGGAGAAAATGTATAAAAAAGTATACACAATTTACGTTTTGCGCTCTAAAGCAATGGGAAAGGTTTTGACTACACGTCTCCCTGTGCGGATACACAATTCACAAGGGAACTTGCCTTGGAGGAAAAAGAAGCAGAAGCAACAACAAAACACAAAGAATGAAAAGGAACAGTTGACTTTGTGCTTAAGGCTAAAGAGCGTCAAGATGAGTCGACCTCGACAAAAAGTTGGTGAATTTTTTAAAAAAGCATGCAAAAACTGCGCTCTACACGCACAAACTACTTCAATATGTAGTTTTGGATAATGTGATCACGCGGTTTTTGAAGGTGTACAAGATGGGGATATATTTTTGGTATAGTTGAACTTTGTCACGTTATTACTCTCGTTACCGTACACAGTAAACGCAGGATCACGCATTATACAGTTTGTTGCAGCCATTGGATTTTTGTGTGTGAGCAGTTTTTATTGCGAGTGAAAAGAACGTCGACAAATTCCTGCAAAGCTGCACCCGCATCCCCCGACACAACTTTTTTTGTCCGTTTTCTTTTTTGTGATAGCTTTTTTTGGATGTTAGTGTGCGGTTTGCCTTTTTTAGATAGGGACACACACGACACATGAGAAAAGGAAGAAGAGGGAAACAGAGGAACATGACTTTTGTATATGGTTTTGCAAAGACCGGCAAAATGTCTTGAAAGTCTATATAGGAAAAACGTATAAAGACTTTTTGGTTTATAAAAGGAAGGATCTTGAAATTGGTCTGTCTTTTGAATCGGACTCCATTAGAAAACTTATTCGGACTACATAACTCACCCTCATATTGCCCTATTATGTTTTCCGGTTTTCAGTCGTAACCTTAATAAATTTTGAGAAAATCTCCAGGAATCAACCCATTACTTATGGATCTAAAAGTGCCTCTGAAATAAAACTATCTATTCTTTTTTTTCCCCACTGTTCGTCTTACACATCTTCTTTTTCTTCACTTATCTTAGCTCAAGGCTTATCTTTCCTTCATGGTGACACTGGCACTTGCATTACCCAGTATTTTTTCTGCCTTTTCTCTCGTCAACTACGAAGAAAATGTCAACTTGGGTCATATTGTAAGTAAGCCTTGTGCCGTCCAAAGTCTGCTTGGGTTTCATTTTTACTTACTGTGCTTTGTCGACGTTCATCACGTGAAGCACTTATTCTGCAAAGAGACTCATTGTTCCTCCTCCTTCTTTTGTTGTGTGGACTGTCCTATTCTTCCATAATGATTGGTACAAGCAAAAAGGAGAAGAAAAAGTTGCAAAAGACCTCGAGAAAAAGTGAAAAGACGAAAGTGAACAACGTTTGTTTGTATGAAGGAACAATTCTTTTGCAACTCTCGTAAGACAACGGCCAAAAAAACAGTGAAGGAGAGACCAAAAAGCTAAAGTTTTAGCACAGTTCCGCCTTGTCACATCACTAGAAAAAAATTCGATATTCTTTATTATTACATGTTATATTCATAGTGTACTGAGTTTTTATCAGCAAAAAATCTCGGAAGTTTTTAAGAAAGCCCTTGGGCAAACAGTTTCACCCGCATTATTGTGGTATAAATAGTCAATGCAAAACAATGCAGTTCTACTTAATATCAGTGTACCCTTATTTTTCACAGTTTAGCTCTTAATGTTATTTTCTTTTGCGGCCACCAGTCAAGCCAGGCTATCAGGTTATAAAAAGACATTTGCACTAGCGTTAGATGACAAAATATTTTAGCATGTTATTTTTTGAACTGTAGAAAACACTATAGGGAAAACAGAAAAAAACACCACGAAACATAAGTGCATATCATCATTGCAGGAAATAGTTTTGAAGACAGCACAAGACCAAGAAGTCACATTTCCCCGGTCCTTTTTCCTATTGTGTTTTCCTATTTCACTCGCGTGGCGAAAAGACGAGACTGAGACACAAAAATTCGCAAGGGACAGTTGCTCTTCTTCCTCTCCTTCTCTTTCCCTTGTTTCGTTGAACGTATGAAAGCTTGACATTAATCATAACTTAGAAGCCCTTCTTTTCATCGTATAAATCATTGCAGAAGTCTTTTTGTTTCGTTTCTTTTACTATAGTCCGCTCAAGTTCAACTTTGCTTCCTTTTCTGCTTTTACTTTACATACGCTTTCCTTTCTTTGCTTCAAAAGGTTTTCTTTTAAGCATTTGAAGTCACATTTAATGCCCATATAGCAAAAAATTTGCAAGCAGTAACTCAAAAGTGCAAAAAGGAAACTATAAAGCCTTAAAACATCTCACACGATTCTATACCTCTAAAAAATCTTGCGTTTGTGCAAAGACGTAGGAAAAAGGAAAAACCAAACTTAAATGCTCTCGCAGCGCTCCAAGCTTAAAATGAAGCCTGTAAAGAGCCCTGAAACTGAAACAATATACAAGAAAAAACCATGAACTATGTTTCGTAATGTTATACAAAAAGTATATTTTAGACATTAAAATCGGTTTGAATTTTGAAACTTGCAAAAGCCTATTGACGTTACATGTTCATTATTAAAAGCAAATACTCTTGCACCGGAAGATATGGGGTTTTAGACGATTCATGGTCTGCATTTATTGCAAGAATTAGTTGCGTATAAAATTGAAAGCATCCTTATGCAAATTGTGAAAAGGGGGATTTTTGCACAGACAGCAAAAACCCACTATCTGCATTAAATTAATGTGTAACGGAAATTAAGCCCTTCGAATGTTTCACAGTTCCTGAACCTTGAAACAGGGACAACAAGCAAGAATTATTTTACGACATTTTTTGTACACATGTAACAGTTCTTTTTCGAAGGATATTGTAAAGTCCGTGCCATTGGCATTGCTGTTCGGCGTTGTAGGTTTCGGCATTGTTTGAAGAGGTTCTTGCAACCGTTTCCATCTTTTTCGTATATTTGTCACGGAATAGAAACTACGTAAGAAATACAGCAAGAGAATTTGTGATGGTTGAAAATAATCTTTGAGTGAATCGTCGTCAACGATTCATGAATATTTATACTTGAGTTTATGTAATGCCCATTTTGCAGATTTCAACTCGTGGAAGGTAAATATTAATTGCAATTTTACGTTGTCTTGTAATGAATCATTTGGAGGGGGAATGATGAGGAAATAATGACTTACGCTACATGTAGACGAGAAAACATCATGTTACTTTTCAAACACTAACAATACAAAGAGGTTCTATATAAGGTAAAAAGCTGTTCTTAATAGTATTCCAGAGAGCAGCTATACAGTTTTGCAGACACGTCGACCATGCATAAAAGATGATCAGGTGATTCCCCTAGTCACAAAACATAAAAAGGATGCAGATTATTGCTGTAGAACATGAGAGGCACACTTGGCTCTAATGCACAGACACAATTAGTCCTTTATTTATTTTGCATTTGATACTTCGTCCTCGTCAACCTTCTGGGAGACGGATACTAACTTTCGTATGGTAGGGGAAAAGTCGGAAGCGAGCTTTGTCCTATTGACTCCTTCGTTTTTTTCCTACTATATTTAGGGTGAATGTGAAAGGGGATGAAAAAATACTACACAGGCTGAGTAGTTGTCAACATACTTTCGAAACTGTTTCGGATATTTGTCTTAGCATTTGGGCGTAGTTTGACAGAAAATGTATCATCATACCGTATCACTATAGACTGTATAAGGAAACAAGTACAGTTCGAAACCTACTATCAAACATTGTAACCACTTTTAGGTTACTATTTGCTACTGCGTCTGAATAAGCAAATCAAGTACGTTAGCGTCAGAATCACACATTATAACATTTACAACATATTTGGAAATGGTATGTATAGAATGCGACATGTTGTGTGTTGTCAGAACACAGACGATGACGGACGAGTGAAGTTGAGACACATGACGGCAAGTTAATTAATGCTAATTGACATTTCATGAGGCGCAAAGGCCAAAGGAGTAGGGCACACAGGCTGGAGTAATTGAGCTTGGGTAATGAAGGCAAACGAGTAAAAGCCACACCTATAAATAATCGATGTGCAACCCTTTGAAACACGACCAAAACTCCATTTCCTATCTATCTCACAAACAGTCTCATTCCTGTTTGATGCTTTTCCTTTCGATTATGATTTTTGGGGTTGAAGCTTTTATACATTTATGTTTTCATTTTGTTGTGCTTGCGCAGTTACCTAATTAAAAAGTCACTAGGTTCTCATTTCTGGGTAATTGCAAAGCATATGGTTCCAAACCGAGTACAGATAGGAGAATGGTGTAGTTGAAGGTTTGTTTGTGTGATAGTATGAACGTATTCTTCGAAACCCTGACCAAATCTTAGGATAACAAAAGTGAAGAAAAAGTACTGACAGATGAAATGGCCGAGGAAAAGTGTCTATAAGATGATCTAGAGCTATAAATAGTACACTTTTGTAAGGTGGAGAATAAAAGGTTCTTTTCCCTTAGCTTTTTCACTCACATATGGAATGGAACACCTTGTGAGTTGTGTGGAGAAATCCCATTCTGTTCTTCTGTGAGAGTAGCACATTTACAGTTACTGAAGAGGAAAAGGCGGAACAAAACTCGTTTTCTATGTACGACCAACTACCGACGACGTCTCTTCGTCTGTCCATAGTGTGTCCAAACTTTGCAATCAACTCTGATAAAATTTCCTCTCCATTCCGGTCCTGGGATGAGAGAGAGAAAGAGGATTTCAAAATCTATATATAGTAGGGAGGGGATGCTGTTATCCAACTTCGTATACTTTGCTATATTTTCTGCATGGATATTGCGATTGCTACATTTGACACTTTTTGTAGTAGCTCCAAACTATGCGATCTTCAACGACATTTTGAGTCACAACGGACCAAAGTGTCGTCACGTTGTCGCGTCGTCTGCGTGACTGGAGACATGGTCATACGACCAACATCCTAAATGTATTCACTTTTCCGTAATTCTCATATCATAACATAACATAAGCAGTTTTCCTTGTTACATTTAAGAGGTCAAACGGCAATAAAGTAAAAGTCCAGTAACTTGACGTTTTGTCCGGGTCTCGACTCCCAAACTCGTATTCAAGGTAGTATTTTGGTCCATCGCCAGAGCTTTTTGCTTCTAATACGGTTAACTTTCTATCGTCATTGCTTCACGAAAAAGTTTGAGAAAGCTTTCCCTTTTTAAGTTTTATTATTTATAGACTTTCTCACAGTATTTGGAAGATGGGGAAACGACAATACAAAAAATATCGAAAATGTCTCTCAAACGATGTTGTAGACGACACAGTCCACTTTGCAAGCGAGCATTAGCAGTCCAATGTACGGTGATTTATATCCCAATCTGTACAAAAATTGTGATGTTCCAATACTAAGTAATATGCCGAAGAACGTTGAGATGTTGTAAATCAAGTGATTTTTCCCACTTCCGAATTGAGATGGGGCGAAAAACTTGGCTTTTAGATGAAAAGGGCAATCCAGGTCGGAACATGTGTATAAGTATATAGTATAGTACGTTCCGTTTGGAACATTCGTGAATTGCGTAAAACTGTAGGAAGCATCCAATTTGACATTTCAAAAATTCGACTTGGTTTAATACATAATTATTCAAATGATATGCCTTTCAATAGAACGAAGCCATTGAGTCGAATGAGTACAAGGTTTTTGGACGTAGAAGAAGAAAAAAGGTCACCGGTATAAGTTGACGGATATCAAAGGCATCGTACCTGATTTGGTGACTGGTTCGGTGGTCATCTCAATTTCTCCGCAATTGACATGGCATGCACAGGATGTCCTACATAAACATTTGGTTCTTGTCTATGCATTGACTTGGACAGTCCATATATTTTGATTACGGAAACAAGGGGAAAAGGACGAAAACCCGGGTAAAAGGATGCAATGCAATGTTTCGACGATGTGGGGAGACTTTGCAATGACGTCGTCTCGTCGTCGTCGTATTGGGAGGAAACATCGTCCCATGCAACAACTCGTTGCATTAGTCGGAAACTCGCTTCCGTTTGCTTTTGAACAGGACACAGCGGACCAAAAAAAGATACATGAGATGAACAAGTAGAGATGGAAAGTCGAAACTGAATAAGGACATAAGGAGATAGGCGGAGAAATATAAAGAGTCACAAGTCGTTGCGGATTCGAGTCGCGTGGCTTTTTCGACAAGCGACAACGAAAGACACAAGCCAACTCGTCTTACGACTACATGCTCTTTCGTCTTCTTACGTTGCTAGTCTTGCCTTTGATTGTCTTGGGGCACACAGACTCAAAATTGTTCCAAAATAAACTGTTTCTTTTTCTTTCTTTATGCCTTTCTTTCTTTTACGTTGAACGTTTTTCAACCTATCTCCAGAATGATGTGCCATCATGTCATGTCATGCCGGTATAGCCTAGTACACAGGACGTGGGAAAGCCCGAAATAGTTAATACAATGTAGCTCCATTTTCTAAACAACCCTACGGCGATTCGAACCCTGTTTTCTCGTTATACGCACTTTCTGCAAATTATTATTTTTATTTTAGATACTGCACTTCTTCTGTTGCTACTTCTTTCAATGGTATAAACCCTAAATCATCTTTCCATTAGCAAGACATCATTGAAAATCTCTATTTCATTTCAATTACGTGAAAGGAGGCTCATTTTCACATGAACTACATAATTTCTGGTGTGTTAGGTTTACAGTGCGGATTCCTTAGCAAAAGCATTGCCGTAAGCCAAATTAAAAAACATGTTTATTTTCCCGTAGCGCGTTCTTCAATGAAGATGAAAAACTTCTTTTTAACCACAACCAAAACAACCTTCCTACAGAGCAATGATACTTTAGAAAATGAATCTAAAAATTTAAGACATCAAAATTCATTTTACAACACACAACCCTCACGTCAGGTCATGCAATTTCCCAAAAAGCAGGTTTATTGTATTTCGTCGCCGTTTGAGATGACATCATTTATATTATTAAAACTATAGTGAGAATTTTATACAGTTAAAGCCATGCACAAAATGCAAGTTTAGTAAAGTAAAATAAGCTACATTAATAATCATACAGAGATAAGAGAGAGAATCTTTTCTTGCCTCTGATTTCTGATAACCACAGGGAATCGTGGCAGTGACGTGACATTCGGCTCGACGGGCTCGAAATTCATGCGGGTATTCTATTCATTCGGGTAATTGATTTCTAAATTACAATTTATTCATGATTTCCTTTGGTGAGGTAATAAATTATCATCATTCATGCGTACAGGAATACAATAATTATTTTAAAGGATTACTTGCATACTTATATCTACATCTTAATAATTGCTTACTTTAGTAAACCATTTACAATGTCGTTATCGAACTAAACTATAGTCACAAACGTCATCATCAGTCTATCATACTCTTCTACTGCTATTGTTAGTTATTCGCCCCGTTGGTTTTTGATGATGAATCTTTCAGCTTGTGGGATGTAATTATACGTCATCAACAGTCTATCATACTCTTCTACTGCTATTGTTAGTTATTCGCCCCGTTGGTTTTTGATGATGAATCTTTCAGCTTGTGGGATGTAATCATGTAATGTAATATTTATTATTAACATCATATGACATATCAGGTATCATCCCGTTTTGGACATAATGTTTTTTGACTTTATTGTTTAATATATTGTTTATTTATTATATTGTTATTATATATATATTATTATTATATTTATTATATTGTTTAAAAACGATACTTATGGATGAAGTAAGTTAGCCAAAGCAGGTTATCTGTAACTTGTAACATCAAACGGATTCGAGATGAACTCAAGTACATAACAGATCTACAAAATGTTTTGCATAGCATATAAACATAAGCAATGATTTCTTGCTTCTAGTGAAATATTGTGAACTGGAAGATTCGAAATGAACTCAAGTACATAACAGATCTACAAAATGTTTTGCATAGCATATAAACATAAGCAATGATTTCTTGCTTCTAGTGAAATATTGTGAACTGGAATATTTTATTTTAAATCTGTTGATAATAAAGGGTTGTTCGCAAGTGAATGGAATTGCAGTGTTTTAGTGCAAAAAATGGCAATGGTACTTGGTTGGAGGAGAGCGAGGAAAGTGGTGCTTGACAAAGAGAAGTGTTATAGGTGAGCCAACAGAGACCTATAATCCTAAAAACGAGAGAAGGAAGACAGAAGACGCATCGAACAATGACGACAGTGAAAGTTGCTCGAGTAAGAGTAAAACAGAGTATATAAGTTGTAATCTGCTTTTGTATTCGACTCTGGCTCCTGTCGCCAACCAGCCGTAGAAAAAAGTGCAATGCAACGGAATATGAGGACATAAGAGATCTCCTTTTTCTGTCTCGGTGGAACAGGAAGCCTGCTGGAAAAAAGACGGTTTCCAGCTCCTGTTATACACCCGGCTGTGTTATGTTGCGGTGGGAGGTAACGTTGAACACGGTTAATATGATGGGAAGATGGTGTGTGATAAAAATGATGTGTAGTTGGAGTGGAGTCTAACTGCTAAATAATGTACAAGAGGAGTTCATTCGGAATTCATTGGAAGCTTACGTCCTCAACTTCTCATATGACACGATGGGGTTGTTTTCATCCTTATCCATAACTTCACTATATAAATGCCTACTTTTACGTTACTTGGACTTCTCTTGTCTTTTCTCCCTTTAAAGATTTTTTTTCTCTTTTCTTCTCTTATTTCCTTCTATTTTTTGAGTTCGTTTCTTCTTGTTTATTTTCAAAAACTTGTCTGCAGACAAGGGTTTTCGGTGCACTTTTCAGACAGAATTGCATCCCATCGAAAACAACTCTCTAATCTTTTTAAGGGATGAAAAAAGGAAGAATGAAAGAGAAAGCGAAACGAGCACATTAGTTACAACATTTTTGCGTCCAATTGCTAAAGGGAAACGAGAGAGGCAAGGTATATAGAAACCAGGAGTCTTTCGTGTACTCGTGGTTACATCCTTACATCACATGGGGTTGATTTGGTATTGCGTCGTCAAGTTGAATCTCTCTCTCGTCCCGTTTTCTTTTATGGGGTGACTGTAGACAAAATTTGGTTTGACAGAAACGTAGCGGAAGGTTCTTAAGGTTAGCCTCATCTCATCATTCGGTTGCATCCAGGAAATTGCCAATTTATGATAGACGTTTGCATTGCATTTCCGTAAAATCATCCTGGAAATGCGAAGGACATGTCTAATAATAGACTTGTTAACTTTTGTAGTGTTCCAAAGTGTAGTGCACCAAATTTGTGGGTAAGGCTTTGGAAATTTTGTAAAGGTACTTAACTTTATACACATTTTTTGCGCATTTCTCCATCACCACTTTCGAAAAAGAAAGCTGATGATACGAGGAAAGAAGATAGAAAAAACTGGAGAGTCTTGTGGAGTCTCGAGTGGCGTTTGAGTCAGACCTAATCATGCTGTACCTTCTTGGCGATGCAATGCAATGTGATCGAGGATCCAAGACTCGAGTGGACTCTTGGTGAGGAATACAGATACAAACAGACATTCGCTTCTTCAAGTCCCTTTTTTTCCACAGGGCAAACAAACCCGAAAGCCACTTTGAGTTTTCCCTTGTTTTTCTCCTGTTCTTCTTTAACCATCAGTTTCTTACTTTGGCTACTACTATATTATTGCTATCTTAGCCTATTTTCCATGAAGACGAGAAAGTTGCAGCAAGGAGCAGTGAAGGAAGGAAAAAGTCTTCTTCATGGGCGTATTTCTATGTGACCTATGCATTTGGCCATGTCGTTTTCGCTTTGGCGTCTTTATCCTCCATTTTTTCTAGAATGATGGAATGGGGAACAACTATAGTGAAATGTGAGACGAAAATATCTCTCTTTTAGTTTGGACGGAAATTTTTGTCTCGAACCTTCTTGCCTTTCCTTTACTTCTCCTTCCACTTCTTTTCTAGAGTCTTTGTGTCCGGTTACTCTCTGCTCTCTCTTACTGCTTACGTTGGTTTGTGACTTTCTCTCTGGGTCGTCACTTCTTATTCTTCTTTTTTCTTCATGTAGTCCATTAAGGAAGGCAAAGGCATAAGCCATTTTCCAAAGCGGGATCGAAATGACCAGTGGGTGCTCCGCTTTCACAGCAAACTTTCTATTCTTCCATTCGACCACTGTTTTACCCAAAGGTTGTTGGAAACAGTACAAAATCCAGCAATGGATAAACCTTATACTGAAGTCAAGTCGAGTCAAGGGGGAAACTCCAATGCTTCTTCAACCAAGAACAGTCTGGCTTGACTTTAAGGCTTCTTTCTCATTGTCTCATTCTTTCTTCCTCCCCCAGACCAGACACAACAGTATGGTTTCACTTTGTTCACTTTTCCTCCTTCCTCTTGCTTCTATCATGGCTTTTTCTCCAGAGAAGACTCAAATGGAAGAGACAACACAACCACAAGGTTGAAAACGTTGAAAGAAGGAAGAAAGCAGAAAGGGGCTCGTCGCGTCCCAAAGCCCAAATTTCATGATGTATCTCTTCGTATCAATCATGAGTCTCCTGTTGTTATTTGTTTATCCCTGTCATTACTGAACGGGCTCTCCCGCACTCAGATCACATCACATCTCCATACATCATGTCTCCTCTGACCCGCACTTTTGTCTGTGCACTTTTCGTCTTTTCCTCCTTTATGGCTAGCAATCGCAAAACTATAGTTGCAAAGAGTACACGTGCCTAAGTGCGGAATCTCCTCCCTCGCAGTATTTCTGCGATATTAAACAGTATATTCCGAAACTTTTTCACATTTAGTAATTTAACTCACACATTTTACTCAGAACTGACAATGTTGGAAACGTATAGTACATACGGTTTATGATTTTATGATGCGATGAAAAGTTGGACCGTTTCTGCATGTCTTTTTATTTTGTGAAAATTCTATTTCTCATTTCCGCGTTTTGCAAATTACTGGATTAATTTCCGTGCAGACAGCTAAAACAATTTTACGTCAAAGCAATAATCGAATTCGTGTGCTTAGACTGTTGGCGTTTGTTGGCGTTGGTGATTACTATATGGACTCTACTCTGTCTCTAATGAAAATGACAACAACTCGTAATCTGATAATCTAATGCTAAACATGTTGGTAAGCACAGCACAGATATAAAATCACAGTACAACCTTAAGAGAGATTCAGGACAAGCATGTTTCAGAAACACCCTCATATCATACCGTAATCGTAAGTGATGATGGTACAAACAATTATTTCGTATATGATCCCATATGTTATTTTCTAGCTCAAGGTGCAATTTTGTGACTCAAAAGGGATGGAAGCAAATGGGGAGAAAAACGACATGGAAAAGAGACAATTTTTTTCGTTGGAAGGATACCGCCGTCTTATTTGGAGAGAAAGGGGAGGAAGCGAGAGTAAAATGGAAGTTGAATGAAGTGCAAACAATTTATTTGGAAGATGCAAAAAAGGCTATCAAGACAGTTGTCCTGACCGAGTGATTCATGGCCAAGGCTCTGAGGAGCTGTAGCCTTTTTCTTTGTGAGAAAGTCACCTTCTCCCTAGAGAAAGTGTCATTTCGTTTTCTCTCTCTCATCCTTCGCAATATTTTCTCGCTTTTTCCATGTGAAGTGGGCATTACGAGTCGGAAGAGTCACCCTCGCCACAAAATTCCTATTACCACTTGAACCACAGACAGAAATGGAAGTTTTGTTGCGTCAAAGTCAAAACAAGAAAACCAACCTTGCTTGCCCAGCATGACAACGTGGTCCAAAAATGGTTGAATTGGAGCTTGAAAAACACATTTATAATGTATTACACTAGGTAAAAACCTTTTTGCATGCTTTTACTTCTTGTCGTTTTCGCTCTTTGATTTTGCGGACTTGAAATAATCCCAGACGTCACGGTGGTTATGACATGACCTAATTTATGTTTCATTTCGTCATAGTCGTAAAAGTTTAATACTAAAATTCTTAATCACGGACTCTATATTTTGTGAATAATAAACTCGTGATCTGTAGAAAAGTGCAAATGGTAGAGCATTTGGAAAATTTCGTTGACTTACAACTGGGCAAACACACGACACGACACGTAATAATATGCCGCATAAGTTGACCTTTGTGCATAGCTGCATCGTCCATTTGGATCAGATAAAAATGTCATTTACTATAATGACTTCTCTTTTGGTCATCCCACGTCAAATGACGATAACTGCATC
>JABASF010000762.1:0-32382 GCA_019776145.1 Harlomillsia oculata
TCTTGTCTTGGTCTTGACTCAAGCAAATGGAAACAATTTTTATGGAGAGAACCAGTCCCGCATTCCAATTGACTTATTGACACACATATTAAAAGTTGAACATTTTGACTTTCAATGAAGGTTTTACGAGTTCGTGAGCTTCAGCTTGTACTCTTGTCAATGTACAGGAAGCCAACACATGCCGTTCTCTAGCATGTTGGAGAATCCGGGTCAGGAAAAAACCGAAAACCCGGGTGCTAGATGTCGGTTCATTGCTTGTAGTCCAACTTTAAACCAGAAGGGAAATGGGATGAAAGAAGACTGCCGAATTCCAGAAATTCTGTTCGGAAAGGAATGTCATGTCTTCCGGTCCTCTGTTTTCCTATGGGATTAAAGCAATATGATTTGTTTTCGACCAAAAGCAAAAGCAGCCAACTGTCAAGTTATCTAGACTTTGGACAAATGTATCAAATTCGGAAAGTTTTCCATTGTTTTTCTGTCGAATACACAGAATAGAAAGTTTTTTCACATAAAATCACAGTTTGACCGAAACAATACGTTTTTTGTTATTTTCCCCATTCTATGCAGATTGCAAACGTTTCCAAAATCGGATTCACTGGAACGCAAGTGACGAACTCCAAGTTGGAAAAACAGAGATAAAAATCGTTATGAAAAGCATGGGAAGAAGCTTTCATAAAGAGATATTTTTTGTAATCCAGGACATGCATTCCGGAGACATCCAGAATTTGCCATTAGAATGTTTTTGTTGCTACCGTGTGTTTTTGGTATTTTTGATACTATGAATTCATGAATGCGACTTGTCCAGACTCCAGAGATAGGAGAGTAGATAAAAAGAAGATTTCTGGTTCACATTCCCTGGAGACGTTCATGTCGCCAATGTTTGGGAGAAAAAGACAAAAATCGTGTCTCCGGGTTGTCTGTGTTCCGAGAAACTCTTTTCTTTCCATGTGAGCACACGCACGGACAGAAGGAAAGTAGGAGAAAAGACTTTTATGGACGCAATTGCGTCCACTGGTCGTGAATGGAATTTTGATTCCGTCTTCTCCTTCAGTGATGAGATGAGATGTTTGACGTTTGTAAATGAACCTCATTTTCCTTTGTCTTCCTTCTCTTAAGCCATTTAAGCTTTGTTGGCAATGAATTTTTCATAACCTTCTCGTCCTGCCTTCCATTGTCGGAAACGTTTTCCGTTTTCTCAAAATATGATTGAAAAGGAGTATTCTTTTAGCTATTGTTTTTGATCGATGACGAAAATGCAGAATATCATATCAGAACAGTCTACAATTGGCTATTGAGGTAGTTCCAACTATAATGGTACTCTGGAGTCTTTGGAATACGGTTGTAACGGCTCTTAACATTTCTGGAATTTTTCAGTCTTCTTTTAATTCCGGTTCATAAATTAATTAATCCTATTATAAACGATTAGACCAAAGCTGTAGGTTTGTCCGCTGTCAATATTTACCATATTCTGATATTCTGATTTTCTGGAAATTCTAGTTGTGTCAGTGGGGAACGTTCTCCAACCTCAAAATGATCAACTGCAATTCATCCAGCTTTTTATGCAACCGACAAGACCTTCTTTTGGACTTGTATTGTTTCCATCCTGTCCAGCAGGTCAATGTGTCCTACCCGATTTGTCAGCTATTGCAACACTGTGTCCAAAAACTGCATTTTTCTTTGATTTCAGTCCGAATCATCGAAAGGCCGTGTATCTCCTCCGTCAAGTTCTCATAGGTTGGATTTGTAATTATTAATCAGAGATGATGAGAAAACTATAAATTACAATTTCATTGTAATTGAGAATGACGATGTTTTCTAAATTAGAACAACCGAGTTCCTCCGAATTTATTCGAATGGCCTGCCTTCTGAGAAACGACCCGAGAGTGAATTCGAAAGCATGGTACAGCGCCGTCATGTCAGCACAAATCATTCGGAACGACACACGCGGTCTCCACCGAATCCCGACTGCAGAGTCCATTCCGGATATGTTCGTCAACAACGCTGCCACCACGCTTGCCATGCAACAGGCTGCTTCCAGTGCATTCCGGGTAAGCAACCGCCGAACCGTCCTCATATTATCCAGTGGTTTCCATTTTATTGGTCACCTCGTAAAACGTGCGTGACAAGGATGAGATGAAACGAAACGAAACGGTGAGCATCAGCGAAAATGTCTGTATGTGCTTCGTCCATTTTGTAGTCTGTCGCAGTCATAAACGGAGATATCGGGACTGACAACGGTGTCGAAAATCTGTTATGGTACTTCCGCGAAGACATTTTGGTCAATGCACTTCACATGAATTGGCATTTGATGTACCCTCCGAATCCACCCGTGCTTAATGGAGAAGTCTACAAGCCTGATCGACGTGGAGAGCTTTTCTATTTTTATCATCACAACATCATTGCAAGGTCAATTGGTCAATGCTCAATACATTATTATTATTACCATGTATTTCTAAACGATCAGAATAATAGCTTGAGAATTCAATTAACATTTCATTTTTCGTGATTTGAACAAAAAGATACAACGCCGAAAGACTTTTACATGGTTTGCATCCAGTGAAGCTAATTGACCTTGCGAATGGGACCATTATTCAACAAGGATACTTTGCACATTTGACGGATGCCACTTCAGGGTTTAATTGGACGGATCGTCTTCCTAATACGCCGTTTTTGGTATTTTCATAATAGCTTATCAAATAATTACAACAACAATAATTTCAACAGCTATTTGTCTTAACAAGATCAAAATACTGGTAAGGTTAAGGTTCATTATTCATTATTATATTTGGTTGTACGACTTCGGTGATTGGTACGATTCAGGACCTTCACCAATGGCAAAACCCGGACTTTCCTTTCAACCTGTCCACAAGTGACCTTTTCAAAATGCACGACAACATCAGCATGGGAATTGAAAACGGGTATTTGTTAAATGTAAGTGTAAGCTCAAGATCAAAAGATGCACAACTATACAACCACCATCAATCAAAATTGGCAATGCATTTATTCCAAATCAACTTTACTTTAGCAAGACGGAAATCACACACCTTTGGATGCGATTGGAGGAATGGATTTAATAGGAAATGCAATTGAAGCGAACGTCTTCAGCATTAATCCGACTCTTTATGGAAAACACGGGATTCATGCCCAAGGTCACAATATGCTAGGATTCATGATGGATCCAGATTTCAAGCTTAAGGTTCCTCATTTTGAGTTTGTGGCAGGTGAGGTCAGCGTGATGTGACACTTGACGATAATGAAAAGGTATTTTTGTCCATTCCAGTTGCCTCCTGGAGTCATGTGCAGTACTGGAACATCTATGAGAGATGTGATATTTTACCAGTGGCACGGGTTCATCGACTCGATCTTTGAACAGTTCAAAAACCGGATTCCGCCGTATTCTGTTCAGGGGGTAGGAAAATTAAAAGAACCTCATTTTTTAAGCTTTCCAAATTATGCAAGTGCAATTAAACGAAATCCCACAAGCTTCTCACACATCTGATTGCGTTTCAACGATTATGTCCAATTATAGGGCAGTTTTCCACTTTTATGGAACGGGGTCACACTCATGGAAATAGTCGTGTTGTCGCAAACCAGCGTCATGAACACTGTTGCTACATTTTGGTCAACAAAGTTGCTCGACCTGACGAACGGACTTGATTTCAATCGAGATCCGATTCTTCAAGGGCCAATCAATGTCCGGGCATTGCACTTGAATCATGAAGAATTCCAATATCGAATCGTGATTGTAATTCAACTTTTATTGACTGCATTTTGTTAACTTCAGAATTTCGATTTTGAGATAAAATTATAAAATCCATTGATTAGGACAAAACGTGCAATGTCACAACGACTAATGGCACGATTCGGATATTCCTCGCTCCCCGATTCGACGCAAACTATCTTCCCATGGACCTGAACCAGCAAAGGCGGTTTTTCTTCCCGTTGGATATTTTCCCTGTCACATGTAAAATAGGCATTTTTAGAAACGTATGGATACATTTTTTTAGATGAAAAATTGAGTGTACGCCACATTTTGATAGTGAATCCTGGAAGAAACGTGGTTTACCGGAATTCGAATGAATCAACGTTCACAGTGCCATGGGGCAAAAGTACTCAACAGTTGCTGGAGAACGCTGGGACTTTGCCTCCTCCAGATTGCGGTTGTGGATGGCCATACCACCTTCTTTTGCCGAAAGGGACGCAGTATGGGATGATTTACGATCTTTTCGCAATGGTCACGAATGGTGACGAAGATAGAAGGAATAGTAATTCCTTCTACGGGGATGACTCTAACAAGTGCAAACCCGCTCCCGGTGTTTGTGGAATCTACGGACAAAAATACCCGGATTCAAGACCCATGAATTATCCATTTGATAGACCCACATTCCTGGATCACAGCGGTGGGGATTCTGCACCGGCGACTATTGACGATTTTGCTGCTTCCGCTTCGAACATGATTGTTACGCAGGTACAATAACAATATGTTTTCAAAACGTCCTTCACGAGGCTCAAAAGAATTTAAAAAACAAACTTAATTACTCAATTATGCAGCTAACAATCATACATCAAAATGTAACAAAGGCAGCTGCTGACATTCCGGAATGCGATAATGGGCCCAGTCCTTTCATTAATTAACTTCATAAAAATTATACAATTATTGCGTCACAGTTAGATTTTACAATTATGAGACGGAAAATTTTTGATTGCGTGTGTGAATAAAAAGTGAAGTCGAATTTCGAAATGAAAAGTGTGTATATTTTTAAATAATTTTATAGTTTAAAATGCTTCTGAGAATGCATTTTTGGTGGGTGCTGCTATTTTGTTCTCGGATTTGTATCTTCGCTTCTTTTGACATGTTGATAGTTGAAAGGGAAAGAGATTTCAGTCACACGGGCGGTAATTTGGATGAAGATGATGCAGAGCTGGACCAGGAATTCCTGGATTTGTTCAAACCACCGCCGAATCCGCCTCCTCCTCCGAAATACGTCCCTACTGCGGAAATTAATCGAACGATAGCCCGAATTGTGGGGAATTGTCCCAAAACTACGTTCTTTGTGAATTTTAATCCAGATCATCGCTCCGCCGTTTCCGACATCCAAAAAATACTCACAGGTACCAGTTGTATCAATAATTTGGAAAATGGACGGAAAAGAATTGAGTTTTGGTGTAATAAAAATATTAATTAAAAACAAAGAACAACCCACGAAATCGGATTTTCTAAATCTTGCAATATATCTTCGTGACTATGGTCATGTCAACAAGAAAGCGTGGTTCCTGGGTGTACAAACTGCCATGAAAGCGAGACCCGACACTCAAACCGTTTCTCGGATGTCCTTTGTGGAGCTGATGCCCGGGTGGTACTTGAATCGGGAAACATTGAAACAAGCTAAGAAACAGTCCGCACTTGACCCTAAGAAACGGGTAATTAATAAACAAAGCAAAACATATCAATTTTGAAGCTTAGTTAGACCATTCCAATTGGATCCAGCCATGGTCATCCTACCCGTGTATCTTAAATTGTAATTAACAGCAAGTAATTAACAATGACTGGACAATCGGAATGGACAACGGCGTGGAAAACAAACTCTGGTACTTCAGGGAAGACATTGTATTGAACACGCACCATTTGCATTGGCATCTCACATATCCCCGGAGAGGAGTCAAATCCGGGAATGGGACTTTGATCCGGGGAAGTCGACGTGGGGAACTCTTCTATTACATGCATCATGAAGTTTTAGCAAGGTCGCAATTTAAAAACTCAATTAATATTTAATTAACTAATTAAAGCTAATATTAAATCCAGGGTCAGTACAAAATGATGTCATGTCATGTGACACAGGTACAACGCGGAAAGATTGTCCAATTACATGGAAATGGTCAAACCATTTTCCATTAAAGATAAAATCATTCCCACTGGATTCAAAACGCATCTCACAGACTTGTTTTCCTCCAGAAATTGGACTGACAGGGCTCCAAATACACCTTTACAGGTTTTTTACACTTTTTTTCAAAATTATGCGTGAAAATCATGATTTCACTTTGCATTGCGTCTTTATAGGATATTTACGAAACGGCCAATCCGGATTTTGGTGATAACCTGACCGTGTCATCCGCCATTTTGATTCATGATAATCTTGTTCAAGCTATTGAAAAAGGATATTTGATTGCTGTAATTGAAAATGGCAGAGGATAGGAAATAGGATACACATAAAAATCTATTTTTTATATTAAATTAATCAATTAATCAATTGAAAACTTGATTTCAGGAAAACGGGAGCAAAATCCGTATTTGGCCTTTCGACGGCACTGACATTCTAGGAGATGTGATTGAGTCTTCGATATTCAACGTGAACACGGATCTGTACGGATGGTACGGTTATCACAATGACGGTCACTTGCTCATTTCCTTTTCATCGGATCCGTTTTACATCAAAAAGCTTCCGCCGGGGCCATTGGCAAGTATTGCGATTTCAATGCGGGACCCCATCTTTTACAGTTGGCACGCCCATGTCGACACTATTTTCCAACAGTTAAAACAAACCTTGGCCCCTTACGATCTCAACGAGGTTCCTTTATATTCGTACCGTTTTTCCCATTTCCTTTACTAGATTAACCTGTATTTGTTGGTAACTGTAGGGTCCGTACCCTTTGATTTGGAAAAGGGTGGAAGTGTCAACTATGACATTGATACCTACGAACAATGAGATCAACACTATCTACACCTACTGGTCACATCGTTTGATTGATCTTGCCAATGGGATGGATCTTATTCGAAATCCGAATGGATCAATTTGGACTCGTGTCACACATCTGGACCACACGGATTTTTATTACAATATCACAATTGTAAGTGCAAAACATACCCAATCGGGTTTTTCAAACATCAATCAACGTGTATTCGGATTTTTTTTAGAATTCTGGATTAAGCGCAAATGAAACTGCAACTGTTCGGATTTTCATGGCCCCGCGTTATAATTTGTACGGGAAACGGTTTCCGTTATCAGAACAGCGAACCTTGTTTTTTGTAATGGACATGTTTAAAACTACTTGTATGTAATGACATGACATGCAAAGATTTTAAGAGCAGTTCAAAGTTCAAAATATCGAGTTGTATGGATTTTTGGTTGTAGTGAAACCGGGCAAGAACGTGGTGATCCGAAATGCCACTGATTCCCAGTACACAACACCGTGGGAAAGGTCTTATAAGGAGCTGACGGAGGATCACGAACGGACGAAACCATTGTGTGGTTGCGGTTGGCCGCACCACCTGCTTTTCCCTAGAGGCACACCTGACGGAATGACCTTTGACATGTTCGTCCTAGTGACTCATGGGAAAGACGATGAAGTGAAAGTAGATCCCAACGACAGTCTGTACTCAGGAGACTCAAGTTGTTTCCCGTCCTATGTCATATGTGGGATTATGAACCGTAAGTACCCGGATGCACGACCCATGGGCTACCCCTTTGACAGGAAACCCTACCGCGTCACAATCGCAGGAGCCAGAAGCGAACCCGAGTCCATTGAGGAGTACGCTGCACCCATCTCAAATGCCGCTGTTACACAGATAGTTGTCATCTCCGATTTGACATTAGTTACATGAAATATGAAACTACTGCAACCAAAATTCCCGTTTTTACGATTTATATCGTTTCTTACTCTCAGTTTGAAATCAGAATTTTCCTTATATTCTCAATTTTCAATCATCGGTACGTCTCAAGGGCTCAGAGGGCTCCGACCTTTTCGAAATCTTGGGTCGAGTCATGCTGAAGCATGCATTGCATTATTTCCAGTGCTATGTGTTCTTCTGTTGAACATCTTCACGCCGTCATAAGAAAAGTGAAAATAATTAATCAGAATAATAATTAATTATTACAACGTTCAGTCAGATGGTGCATACTAGAGTAGTTAATTAACTGTAATTGTAATGCATTTAATAACATTTAGTCGAATCGATATAAATCGTTGTCAAGCTGTTAGAGTGTCTAATTGGTCTAATTCACAAAATCAATATAGGCAAGAAATCAAAGCAAAATTCTTCTGAAAGTGTTAATGAATTCCCCTTTATGCGAAATAGTCAATTTTATTGATCTAATTTCTGCTGAAAAAGATATGAAACTCAGATTTTGTGAACCGGTTCAAAATCCAAGTTGGAGAATATCCAAATGTCAATGCAGCGCATTGAATAACTCCATTAAGTAACGACGTAACGCGAATGCATGGACCTTTGAAAATTGACATTGCACTTTGAACTTGAACATGGACTTGTTGTTGTCTAAACAAGGCATTTCTTGCAGCATGAAAATGCGGTTTTTATGTTCATGGATCAAACTATTTAAATCATGCCATTAAAATAAATCAACAAGGGCATTAATAAAAAAAGTTGTATATAACTGGTTGATTTCTACGGATGGCCTCGGGAACAACCGCTTTTTCATACACAAAGTCATGTCGTCGTTGCCTGCTCCGCGCACTATAATGCTAAAGAAAATTACTCAGTTGCTTGATGACGAGTTCTGCTTCTGCAATGGTTGGATGAATGGACGAATATTGTTGAATCTTTCAAAACTTGATGGAATTGAATTGAAGAACTTAAACTATAATACAGAATGTGACTTTCATCATTATTCTCATTTCCAAGTTGCGGTTGGACACATACACATCTGTCTATATTTGAGCTACAATTACAGTAATTGTTGGAGTAACAATGCCAGGAATTTTTGCGGATAATGATGATCCTTACTGGCATTGGAACTACTGTCATTACGCAAAAAATTCGCACGTTTACAAATTGAAATATACTTTACATACAATTTGGTTTGCTATGAACCTGCCGTTACTTGTGTTTGTTTGTGTAATCGGAACGATAGGAAATGCAATTTGCGCCATTATCCTTTTTCGCAAAAAGTTCCGGTCTTCCAGTTTCTTTATTTTACTTGGAACTTTGGCCATCGTGGACTGCGCTAATCTCATCAGACGTGTTGTGGGTGATCATACCATTTACGAGCTCCACGAATACTGCAAGGATAAGGATAAGAATGATACTGTTTGGCTTTATTGGGGTCCGATTTGGTATTCCATGCTTAGTTATACCGATTTCAGTTCCGGAAGCGACACTTTGCAAAGTATGTCGTTTTACTTGCTCATGGTCATCAACATTGAAAGGTTTGTTGCTGTGTTCTACCCGCTCAAGGTGCGAATCATCTTCACAAAGAAAAACACGATTTGCATCATCCTTTGGGTCCTTGTGTTCTGCCTTTACGTATATTCCAAATTGATTGAAACATTTGTCAATTCTCATATCTGGGGTGGATACTTTGATCGTCGGGATTTATGTAATAAAACACATTTCCAAGGTGAAAACGAAATGGAGAACGGAGCTTATCAAAATTGCACCGACGAAGCAGGCGACTTGCGCACGTCTTTGATTGAGCAGTCCAATTTGTATTTTACCCTTGTGTTTACATTTGGCGTTTGTGTGATTCCATTTATTGTTGTTTTGATACTCAATTGTCTCATCATTTATGGAATTCAACGTGCAAAAAACCAAAGAATTGAACTCATGCAGAATAATCCAATTGGGACAAATAACGACGACGTGCCCAGTGAATTATTTGTCTTTACAAAAATGATTGCAAAATCGAGCTGTGTCTTCCTTTTTTGTGCTATGGTGTACATCCTAAAATTTAATCATTCTTTTTCGTATGAAGTTGAGGACCTGTCAGCGTTTATACTTGACACCTTGTTTCTAATAATGAATGCACTCAACTCTGCTGTGAATCCTTTAATTTACACCACGGACTCCATACTTTACCGGAAGGAGCAGAAAAAGCTCTTCACATTTCGCAGGTCACAGTGAATGTCTGAATGCGTCAGAACATTGAACCGTTCGCAGTTAAAAATTAATTAGATTTTATTGGTTTGTTGATTAATAGAAATCGAAATGTTGTTCCAGCGACATTGGAACAAGCATCAGGATTAGGAACGGGGAACGTCACAACCGTTTCATCCGTCTAAAAAGCCGATAATCCGCTATACTGGTTTGAAACGAAACGAGATGAACTTGAAGAAAAAGTCATTGTTGAACAATTTCCTGGAGAATAATTCTCCATTTTCGGTTTCAAGAGTCCTGTACATACATAGTGACCGTGTGGAATAGTGATTAGCAATTGGGCTGTCGTAGCTCGTAGCACCAGTGCTCCCGAAAAGAAATGTGACGGAACGGAATGATTTAATTCGATTTTTGTCCTCCTCCGGTTCTTTCAACCGTTAGGGTCTGGGAACATTTGTGAGTCTGAACAAGTCAAAGACAAACTTTAAGAGAAAGTCGTTGATGAGTTTTGTAACAAAGGAGAAAACGGAGGTAAAAGAAATAGAAAAAACACTATTTTTGCTCCGTCCTTTCGCTTTTGGTCGAGAATTGGTATGGAGGTATGCATTTGTTAACTATTCTCGTCCATTCTTCACGTTCCAATAAATGCTTTGTTTTAACCCTTTTTTCCTGAGTGCCACATTTTGCACCTGTGGAATGAAACAATGAAAAAGCGAAAAACGCCTTGGAACTTTCAATTCTGAAAAAACACTTTATTTTTGGCTGAAATTCGTCGCAAATCTTGAGGCAAGGTTTTTTTTGCAGGATCACATTTTCGCACATGTCACAAAGAAAGTGGACTAAAAAGGAGTGGAGTGGAAGGGAAGGGAAGGAAAAGGACTGAAGTGACTGTGAGATGATGAGATTTATGTGGGATCCTTAGGGAAATATTGCCGTGTCCTGTGAAAGGAAGCTGAGAAATTGATACTGCATTTTGAATGAGACAATGGGGAAAGAGGACAATTCTATTTGGTAATCCAGAGCACGGAGACGCATGGACGGACTGGAATACTGGAAAGAATCATCCTCACACAAGTCGCAAATCACCACCACATTATCCAGTGTAAACCTCTTCCTTTTGTATGCCTTTGCATTGCATATGCATTACAAAAAATACCCGGTTTACTTAATCTTCGTTTGTTCCTTTGAGACACGCTTTAACTGCACAATTTCCCACCTGAAAAACTGAAAATACGCTTGTGGGATACATCATGGTGGCACTGACAATGACAAGACCACCTGACAAGTTTCCCTTGAAGACAAGACAGTCGGAGAAACAAAGGAGCAAGTGTCAACAGTCAAGTCAACCATGTCAGCAAACTGTCGCAAGTCACAATGTGCACTTGTGTAATTTAAAATATTACTAGAAATGACCATTTTTGGAATATCATAGTACTTTTTGCTTTTATTTTTTCGACATTTAGAATTTTTAAAATTTTGATATACACAAAAGTTTTCAAAAACATGATTGTGAGATTTTTATGAATAAGAACATGACATGACATTTTCATTATACAGGATGAAGTACACATTTTTATCAATTTTTTTCAACGTTTTTCGTTTTTATACGAACTTATTTTGAATTGTAGAGGTACGGTGGACCAACTTTGAGAATATGGGACAAAAGTGACAGTTTACATTGTATTTACATTTGGTTAAGGTTGACGTCATTCACGTTCTTCTTTCTAATCATCTCGTCGTAAAATGTATTTAAATGTGGTTTTTGAGTGTGAGAGAATTTTAATCAGCTTTGGTTTTTTGTCACACTGAAATTTCTTGAATTTGAACTCGTTTTTTAATCGTAGAGTTTGGAGTTGTTGATGTGTTTCTTTTGAGCACTCCGACGAGGGCCGGACCTCCTCCACTACCTGGATTGGTAGGCTGGGACGGGTTCGAGGTCAAAGTTCCTCCGGTTGACATTCTCGATCGAGATAAATCCGGAACGGGCATGTCGAGGACGCTTTCACCTATGAAATCACAATGCTGTGTATTAGGTTTTGGTAACGTCATCGAAGTTGAATGTCAACACGTCAGACAGCAAAGACACGTGTCACATGTTACATTTTCTCATGCAACTGAAGCCATAGGTGTGGCCAGTTGACAACGTGACAATGTGATAAACTTGTAAAGAAACCTGGAAAAGTGTAATCAAGTAAATGCAAAGTCCGTATGTGGAGACGTTGATTCATTCACCTCACCTGAACTCTGATTTAAATAGAGGCGTATCGATCCAGAAGCCGTCGTGTCTGAATTCGGGGACATTCCTTGTGTCCCTGGCATCGCGTGGTGGACACAGTCAGGAATGGACATGGACATACAAGTAGGGATGTGCACGGGTATCTCTCCTTGGATCCGCTTGAGACTTCCTTGATGATCCCCGATCATGTGTTGATGGTGATGCTCCATCAAATGGACTTGACTTCGATCCAACTTCCCACTTCCTGGATTGTTCATCCCTGGAGTCACATGAGGTGACGGAGAGCGAGGGGAACGCACCAGTGTCGATTGATTCATAAGCATCATCCCACCTGGAGGAACCATGTTGCAATTGTGCATTTGCACTGCGTCCGGTTTCAAATCCAAATGTGCACATGCCGCCGCTGGGTACTGATTCATTGCTATTGTCTCATCCCCAAACGTTAAATGGGAGGGGAACTCATTCGGATTCATTTCCGTGGAGCAGCACGACCATTTGTAATCCTCCTGAACAAGCAAAAATCATATTCTTTCATCACCTCATTTACATTACAGCTGACATTATTGCCATTGCTGTTTTACAATACAATGCATGGGGCACTGAAACAGCATGGAATAGAAACTGTGAATTTAATTAAAGTAATTTAATAATGATTTGCGTACTTGGAAAGGTGGTTTTAACGGCGTGCCGCCTTGACTACTATTCCGGCGAGACCGGTTTTCAGGTGTAGGTGCGAGTGGGACGGGTAACCCTCGTTTCCGATGACACATAATGGCGGAAAAGACGAGAAGGTTAAGTAGGATGAGACAAACTCCCACCGTCAGCGTGACTGTCAAAGCAGTCGTGTAGTCGTACTCTCCATTGGCGACCCCAAGACCCAAAGTCGCTTTGGGTGAACTGGACAATTGAATGCTTGGATCGTTGCTTCCCCCATTACCTCGGAATTCCACTTCCACTTCGTTAGAGTCAATCCTGAAAAATGTCATTTAGTCCCATTTTCATCCACTCTTTAATCAACTATATACATACCACCAGTCGGTCCGCATCATAAGAAAAGAAGCGGAGAAAGGTGGAGATCGGCAGAGATCTGAAGCAGTCAAGTGAAGCGGGTAAACTGAATCTAATAAAACCGACAAAAAAACCTTTTTCGGTTTTTTGCAAAACTGAAGGTTTATATAAAAAGATTTGTGAGATTTTCCTGTTGCTGGTGAGCATGTTCGGGGACGTATAAAATCACACACAAGTACAAAAACCGCAAAAATCCGAAACGTGGGTTCCGGGTTTCATTGTGTCCGCAAATGCACGGCTCCATGAGCAAAATGCAATAGACATGAAAGGGAGGAGCGAGACTAGGCTTTACAAGGATGGATGAGTCGCTACCGAAGAGCAAAGTTAGATACCACGGGAAAGTGGACGCGGAAGTGGAAAAAACACATTGGCACTTTCTTTCGTCCCTAACTTGTTTTTTTCGGGTTTGATACACGATACACTTTGACGTGTTCAGAGAAAGCCTTCTGCTATGTCTTGCATTAAGGTTCTTTGGCAATACAGGAAAACAGGATAGACAAAAAAAACAAAATCGAAATTATGGTATAAAGACGGAGGGAGAGAGACGAGAGGAGTATAAGAGAGCAATTTCTTACACGACGCTATGCCGGGTTCCTTGCGTGAAAGACGGCTCGGTGGATTCAAGACATTCCGGAGTTGTCAATAGGATCCCAGGGGAAGTCGTCTGACTCTGTCCTACATTCCCAGTGCCTGGACCCACAAGTCCGAACCCGGGAATGGCATCACCCAAAGTGTAGGGAAGCAGTGGTCGCACCGGACCTGCAAGCACATGGCCAAATGTTCATCCTCATCTCATACCATAAATAGTCAACTCATTCCACATTCTGAGCGCGGAGACACACACTGAACATGTCTTCAGCAACCCAAGAAACTGAACACACGCACACACACACGAGACAAAAAAATAGACTCTACCTCCGAAAAAAGTTAGTGAAATGCTAAGGTTCTTTTTTTGAAAAGCTTCTTGAAAAGCAAGAGAGCTTGTTCTTTCCTTTTCTCTTGGCTTTTTTTTGGGGAAAGCACGAGGGTCAGATCACTTACAGTTACTTGCAAACAAAAGAGGTTGTAATGTTTTAAAGGCAATCAAGAGAAGTCATCGTCGTCTTTTCTGGGAGGATCCTGACCGTAAAATGTAAAGCTTTCTGAGCATTTTGAGCATGTCCAAGGGAATGTGAGAAGTGAGAGTATCGACTTCTTTTCACCATTTCATCCGAAAAAGTCCCAATGCAATTTATATTGATTACAAGGCTCGTGAACAAAACTTTGTTGGACGGCACCGAGAAAGAAGAAGAGCAGTAAAATTGTCATGCGGGCTCACACAACGTTTCCACATGGATTTTCGCCTCAAGCTTCCAGCCAAAGTCGTCGCTAAGTCGCGGGTCAAATCCATAGCTTACGACTAGTTACTACAAACAAGGGACTTTGTCGACGTCATTTTGGCTCACGGGACTCATTCGACGACTCAAACAAAAGTGTCACATCAAATTGTACAAGGGCTGAAAGTTGAAATGTATAATGAAAAGTTGCCCGTTGCGTAATTACCTAATTACAATACAATCACAAAGGACTTGTAATAACACCGCGGCATTACCCCCGCTACGTTGCGCTAATGGACCATTTCCCCATGTTAGTGCTCATGTCGTAATGCGTGAATAAATGCTTTGCAGTTACACAATTCAGAAATTCGGATTCAAATCTGGAACGCAGGATGAGAGTTTCTCCATGTGTGCTGCGTGCGTGTAGTAAAATGTATGATAGAGTGAGAGAGGGAGAGAGAAAGTTGAGAATAGAGTTCCAGTTGTATCGGGCTTCTGGAGAAAGTATGGAAACTGTCATAACATAAGACTGTTGTAATTGTTAGGAATAGAATTTGCATACCAATGTACAAATTAGGATTATCGTCCTGGAAGGCATGATGGGCTAGAGCAACGTCGGCCCCTCCTGGAAGATGAATTTGAGGGATCAATTTGAGCCAAAGAGCCATTTTGTGCCCACGGTAATGATTTCGAATTCGAGGTTTCGTCCCGATATTCATGTAAAGTTGAGAATTGGGCTCAAATGCGTCCCAATGAAGTGACGAGCGGAGGCGAAGACGTTCCCGAGAACCGCCACCTGAACTTCCACTGGAAAGCCAATCCGCTATGTTCTGAGACTGGTAACTTCTCCCTGTTCCCGGAGGTTCGTTTGTGTTCGGGTCCCTGGACAAATTGTGGTTTTCACAAACTTTGAATTAATCTCTCCTCATTATTATTACTTTACTATTATGCTCCACTATACCTAAACTTAATAACACTATATCTATTATAAGACAACACTATACAGTACGTACTATTGACCCTAAAAACCGCAGAGACGCCCGCGTTCAAAACTTGAAAGTATTAACTTTCAGATGAATCGTATGAAAGCAAAAGTCAGATACAAGCAACAATGAATAGTTTTCAAAACTCGAAATCGCAATGTAGTAGAGAAGCTCCGAATCCTAAAACATAAACAAATGAACCCGAATTTTCCTCGAGAAAACTGAGAGTTTGGGTTTTAATCAAAATTCAAAAGGATAAAGTGAAATGTTAAAGGTTTGGTGTTTTGAGTAATTTGGATTTGTATGGAGATTCCGACTGACAGACAGGAATAATTATTGTATAATTCTTCTCAAGATGGTTATCTGCTTGGGATAAAAGGAGGAGTGAAATGGACTCAGAGAAATGTAAACTGACGGAAAGTAATTTGGACTTGGAGATAACTCCCTTTTCACTTTCCTGTGTGTGAGGAAAGACAAGGGATGAGCAAATGAACATGCTTTGCTTGCATTGTTGCATCCTGTCATTCCTGTCTCTGTCTCCTGTCACCGACTTGACTTGTGACGGCATACATCCATCCTCCTTCAAACCTCTTATGCAAATGAATACAGAGTATTTCGCCTATAGTGAGTTTGTGTAGACCTTTTTGCTACACAAGGTCGCAAAGCACACATTACACAAGAGAAATGAGTCTCGGTCTTGACTAGAGACATAGTTTGTAATGTGAACAAGTTTTACCCGCTTTTAGCAAAATTGGCCAAGTAATGAAGCAGAGTTTCGGATACGTAGGCATCCTGTTTGCTAAAGTTCCCCAGGATTGACCATGGAGATTGGGCATTCGGTTGACCTCCAAGTCGAAATGACGGCACATTATACGTGACGGGAAGTCCCATTACGTAAGGCACCACGTCTCCTTCCAAGCTTCCAAGTCTCTGCATTAGATTTTTAAAAAACACAAAAAATTAGTCTCACAGTTTCTCTCGTCACGTCAGTCATCCCATTTTTTGAAATTGTTTCTTTAAAATTATGGAAAAACAAGGAATAATTTAACTTTTACTTTTAAAAGAGCTTGTTCATTTTATACAAAAACCCAAAAATACAACTGGCAGCAAATTCGGACAAGACCTTCAATGTCATGTCCGACGTACATAATACGTAATGGAAAAACAGGTTACGGACAATTCTCTCTGATCAAGTGAACCTCGTGTTAATCCTTTTCTCCTTAGACATTGCACGAATCCCACTTTCGCATTTGGAAGAAGAAAGTTGTTGGGAAACTTGAGGCTAATCCCCATCCCCAAATTGTACAGATTCAATTAAACTTTTGGAAAGTGTCTGAATGAAATCCAGGATTTGGGCTGTAGATATGGTACTTTCCGCATATTTGAACTGGTCAATGTGTAAATGTGTACATCTGGGAGGATAAGTCTCAAAATATTGTATACATGAAAAAGGAGCGGGAAAAGACTATAAGGCAGGCGGTTTCGTCCATTAGATTATTGAGTGATGAGAACGACGTGGGAAACCAAGAAGGTGGGAAAACGGGAAGATTTGAGTGTAATTGGTCCAAGGATTCGAAAGATCACATCTCGCGCATCGAACCCAGACTGATACTATAAATAGCATAGCGCATCCATGCGAATGTGTGGATGGAAGGGAACGACGTAATCAATTACAGGAGAAAGAGTAAAAGTCAAAGTTTATTCGGCACTCGGCACCTTGTCATAATGTCCGTGAATAAAGTCAGAGTTCCATTTGCGTCCCGGTGAAAATCCGGAACAGACTCATTTTTGTGTCACCAAAGCCCTTTGGCGTCTCACATTTCCAAATCAAGTGTTGGAGTAGAGGATGAGCGCCTGCTTTTCAGAATCCCAGATTTCTTCTTCTTCTTCTTTTCGAAAACAGATTTTGTAGTTTCATGTTACGTTTGAGACTCTCTGAGGGAACTCACACCACACCACAGTTGGAATGAACTGATGCGATTGCTCCTATACACTCCACTTCACTGTAGCAGCTTGCTCTTTGATTACTATAACACTTTCTCGGCTAGGAGAGAAAGACAAGCTTAGCATTACTTTCAGGGAAAGGTTGGAAACGAGAAAGAAGAAGAAGTTTTTTTCTCCTACTTTATTGGCCCCTTTTCGCCAGTTCCTCAGGAGATTCAGATGCTGAGCTACCCTTGAAGTTTAGAGGAGTTTCTTAATTGATGTTGCATGAGAAGCCAAAGGCTCGAGGGTTCAGCTGCCGTGGCGAAAGCAATTTTTTCCTCATTCCCTCCCAAAATTCACCCAACGTTCAAACTTACATTCTGCTCAAGCGCCTTCTTCGGTTCTTCTCGCTTTACTCTAGGAAACGTTACTTTCCACTTTTCCACTTTATACGATGATGTGACGATGAGAAAAGGCAAAAGAAATCGAATCCAATTCCTAACGATTCTTTCTACACGTGAGTTAAACCTTGACTCTTTAACTTTTTAAAGGCTGAAAATGCATTTGTTTGCTGCGTTTCATCTTTGGATTGTATGGAAAGATGGTTGGAGTGAATTGGAGTCAACACGGGAAATTGAGAAGAGTGAACGTTGCTTAATGAAAAGAGCGTAGTTAGGTTGAAAGGGAGTGTGGGAGAAGAAAGCTGGATAGGCCAAGTAAATAATTAAATGTGTGAGTAGTGCTATGAGTCTATGAGTGTAGTGATGTAGTGTAGTGTATATAGTTTAGTTAGTGGGGAGACCCTTCAATTTGTCGTGGGTAGGAGATAAGTGGGAACTCTGCTGAGAGACAAATGAGGGCCTTTCCACTTTATTTTCCAAAACGACCTAATGGTAATGGCAAGAGATAATCGCAAACCCGCGGAAGAGGCAGCACCCGGTTTCGCTCTCTCGCTTCCCTTTCTCTCCAGTCCGTCCGAAAAAGAAATAACAAATAGCCATTGGCTTTCAACACAAAGTGCTTTCTGAAAATGCGTCTATGTGTTGCAGTCTCCAAGTCTCCAGTACTCTGTTGTTCCTTCGTCTCCCTCATTTATTGGCACACGAGAGAGCCACATGTGTAAACACATCCAAACCTCAAGGCACACACTTCCCCAAACTGATAAACTGACCGGACATTCCTTGTTTGAACAGTATCCGCCTCAATTGAGTTTAATGTACTTTTGATTTCCGGTGAGGCAAACAATGGAAGAAAGAAAACGTGTCATTATTGTCATGTTATTAAACAGAAACGGAAAGCCGTAAGTAAGTCAACTGACAACATTGAAATTGAAGGTTAGGAATTATTAGGATGTTTATATTAGATGATAATTAATAATGAGGAACGATTGAAATGGAAATGGGGGCTAACCTCGTATGGGAAGCCGTCTCCATCCCTGGACATGTGTGAGAAATGCATGAGGAAAGTCTTTCCGTTGTTGATGGCGTGGATGAGGGCGACGTTGAGTGCAGGTCCAATGACAAGGCAGTCGGAAAGAGCTTCGACAGTGGCATCCCTCAGTGGAATGGGGTGCATGATGGGTCGTTCCCAGTCGGTGTACTCATTCCGCACAATGGAAAAGATCTCCTGCTGATGAAAGCGGAACACATTGCGAACCAACGTGCGAAGAATGCGGTCACGATGATCCGACTCAAAGCCATTCTTCAGCTCATGGTCATTAAGCTCATGGACACCTTCGCTCGTGGAGAAAATTATGAGGAGTTCGGATCTGGGGAACTGCTCATTCACCACGTTGCCCTCCATGACCAGCCGCGGATTGTGGAACAGGATGTTGTCCACGTAAGGAGCGAACGGAGACAAAAACCGAGGAGTGTCAGGCACAACGTTGAGTAAGTCGACCAGATTCTTTCTCTTGAGACAAGGAGCCAAGTCACTTTCTGGGTGGGACAGGGGGAGTCGCCCGGAACAATTCAGTTGCTTGGCCACTTGCAGTGCCACGTCTTCTGGACGACGTTGCAGAGCCCATGGGCTCAACACTGAGCCACTTATCAGAATCGCTCGCTGGAACAAACCTGACACACAAATTGAAAGCAAACACATCCCACATGTCAAAATCAATGTGTACAACTCCACATCCCACCTAAAAAATATCAACCTTCTTACAAAATCCTCTCTTCCTCTCCTTTCTCTCACATTTTATTTCATTTCATCCTTTCTTACAGTCTATAGTCCGGGAATCCTTCCTTCACCACGACATCCAATCACCAATCCCTCATCAACTAATCAAATCACAAGTTGACGAATCTTCCTTTATTAATTAAATAATGCATTTTCCTACTCGAAAGCCAAAAAGGACAGATTAGAGTCAATGAGTCAGAACGGGAGTGGCACAGCCCACGGATCTGTCGACATAAATCCACATTAACTTTTGACTCGACTAACGACATGTTTTTTGCACATGGGAAAAACGGGGAATCTTCCACGGATTCATGTTCACGTTCCGTTCGCGTGACCTTCAAGCCAACTCTTGCTCCCAAATACTTGGACGTTGTTCCCCATTATTTCCAAACATCTTGCCATGTTGTCCAAAGTTCATGGAAGCAACAAGGCAAAAAATAGAAACATTATGGAAATAAATCGCTGCTGTAGCAAATTTTCCACATATTTTCATATTTTGTTTGAGGCACGTTGAGTCGAGTTGGCCAAATCGCTGTATCGTTAAGATTGAAAGGATCGTTCCGCCAGTCTCCAGCTAAATTACCCATGGAGAACAAAATGGATCGGAGCACGCCAAAGCCAACAACTTCCTTTTTGTGTAAACAATTCCGTAACATTATACGCACTCGAGGACTCAGTCAGTCCCGAAAAAATATCCTTGCGGCTCCGAAAAATATATTAAGCAGCATTATTATACTAACTCAAAACCGAAACGGCTACAAAAAATATCGATTTTAACTTCATCGTGCGCTGTCGACTGTCGACAGATTTTTGATACTCTAAAGTTGTCGCCTCAAAGCTCTCATATCTCATTGACCTTATTTATGATTTATCCTCATCCTAATAGGGTTTTGTTTTATTCTTTTATCAACAAATTATTATGCATTACTTAAATGAGAAACATTAAAATCAGAGAAAAACTTTAGTAATTATTGATCTATTAATCCCTTAATAAAAATCTTTTATTAAAAATAAAGTGGCGCCAACCTTTGGCAATCTGAGCAACAAGAAGCAAATTGGCCATAACAGCACCGGTCCTATATCCAAGAAGTGTAATCCGATTTCGGTCACCACCGAAAGAGTCTCCATTCTCTCGTACCCAATGTAACGCAGCGATAACGTCCAGTAGTCCAAAATTACTCTGCTTGTTGCTCGTTTTCAAAAACCCTGGAAAAAACGAAAATGAGCGTATACACAGCCATGGCAAGAAGTTAGCTAATATTATAATTTAAAACATTTAAGAGAACACAATTGGTTTTAATGACAATGACTTTTAAATGCGACACACGATACATACGCCAAATTACCTAAAATTCCTAATCTGTAATTAAAAGTGACGACAATCTGGTTTCCAAGACTGGCAAAGACACCTCCGTCAAACTCATTTCCACTGCCCCATTCCCAAGACTCCCCATGGATCACGAGCACAATGGCAAACTTGCCTGGGCGGATTTCTTCACCTGCAAAACAAAACAACACACGTTCGTCAACCGCAACCTTATTATTTCGCATTTTTGGAAAAACTGCGAAATTTTTGCATTTTTAAATGGAAAAGAAGCTGGTGCTACTTGCTATTACATTGAACCATAAGGGATGTAAAGAGCAAGAAGACTATCTCGAGCGTCACACAACTTCACGTAATTTACTATTCATGAAATTTGGAGAAGGTGAGAAGGTGCGATGCCCAAGAAAGAGAAAGAGGTTAAGCTGGAGGCAGGAATTATTAGAGCCGAGCACAACAACCAACGACCCGCCGCACTACTTTTAAAATTTATGTCTCAAAGCAGACATTTTACCTTGGCGAATTTACTTGGAAATATAGGGCAAGAGGAAGCGCTGACAGGAAATTATCTTGTCAACGTTCCTCCCGCTTTAAAAATGGGGCGTAAATAAGCTTTACAATGCAAAGACACACAAAACAGCTCTCCGAGGAAAAACATCATTTTCGCACAACTCTTGAAAAATTGAAGGAAAACATGGCCATTGTTCGTTCAAAATTTTTACGGCACTCAATTCACGTTTTCGGTCAATAAGGGAACAGTTACACATGTCACCCACGTCGTCACCAATGCAGTTGTCATTGTCATCATATTCTGGATATTCGTCTGTTGTCGACAACTGGCATTCCATCCGGAAGGGATTACATGAATTATCTCAATTAACCTGTCATACGCGACTCTTTTCTCGATCCTCCTCTCGTGCCTACGGAAAAAAATAGTCTTTGTTTTTCTCCTTTTATCTTTGACCTGAAAAAAAACGGAGAAAGTGAAAACAGACAAGAAAGTCGGGAAGTTTATTTCTTGGCCGTTAAAGCCGAGTCTTGTCACAGTCACACGGGAGAGAGACTGGAAGAATGTGAATGTGAAGTCAACCTTGGTTTCTAATGCCTCAAAGCTAATAGCACAAGACAAAAGAAAGGCATATTGAATGGCAGTCGGAGGAGGAGCAGCGCTTTGTTTATACTACACAGTAGTCTTTTTTTCGCAAGAGTTGGATTGTCTCGACCATGTCACTTGGACTTAAGACGGATTCCACAAGAAAGAAGAGGAGGAGTAAAGCATATGGATTCCATTGTTTTGGTCCATGCTGGAAGAACCTGGAAGAAGAGTATAGATGAGCTCTGCCTCACCACATTTTTATCCACTTATTGGCAAATGGAATTGTATTTCACATGTTTTCCCCAAAGCTCATCCTGGAAACCGGAGTGGAGTGCGAGTACGTTGTTCTGTTCCTGTCTTGTGTTATGTCCCATCTTCCTCTCCTTTCTTTTCTCTTTCCTAAGCTTTCCACAAGTGAACTTGAAGGTTCCAATGGCTTTGTTTATCCGCTCAGCTCAATTTTCCGTGTATTTCCCTTGTCAGTCTTTCTTTCTCTCCTTGCTTCGCGCTTAAGAGTGAAACTATCCTGACTGACTCGAATTTTTCTTCGTTTCTGAACAATATGTAAAATAAAATGTATGGAAATGTCCAGCTCATGCTTCCAGCCGTGTCCATGTAATCCCAGCGTGTTATAATCTGTTCATAGCAGGGTGTAGTCATTTTTGATGTATAATGCGATTTTTTGTGAGTGAAATCTGAATTGAAGCGTTTCATTTCCTGAAATTCCATTTATAGTTGGAATTGGACGGTTGAGGGAAGTAACGCAATTTTGTATCGGGTGGTGAATTGCGGAATCCGCCATGGGCGGCCTGCGGCGTGAGACAATGAAGACAAAATGGGTTCACCGCTGGAAGGAAAGAGGAAAACCGATATTTGAGCTCCTGCTTTCTCTCTCCCGTTGAAATGAAGGGAAGTTGGAAAGTGTTGCCTATACTAATAAGCGGAGAAGACTTGTCCCTGGGATCTTTGGATGCCATGCTGATGCTATAGCCAAAAGGGGAATTGTGCGGCTGTGGACGGTCTTTTGGCCATGACGCTCCTCTCACAATGGACGCATTTGTTACTTATATTGCAGTAAAATGAAATTGTGTGTGCTCTCCAGAGATATAGACAAAGAAACGATGGGAAAAGCTTCACTTTATTTGGTTTACTTGCCGAGAAAATGTTGCCTTGTGCTTTCAGCACTACTCGCCCTCAAAAGAGACTCCAACTATGTATTCTATACTTGAATCCGACCGTATAAAAGGTACACAAAGCACAGATTACGAGCGGTTGACTGTGCATTTGATGCAGAACTGACTCAAAATATAGCATCCTGGAGAAAATTGTGGGAGAAAACGACTCGGAGAAGGTTAGGTTAGGCCCGAGCTTTAGGATAAACGGAATAGTGAACTGAAACAACAGCCCCGAGAAAAAAACGACTCTTTCATAGACAGCCAGGGAGGAGGATCAACACAAATGGTACAGAGGCGCACAAAGAATCTCCGAGACAATGAACCTCAACAATATCAACTGTGCGACAATCTCTCAAATCAACAAAATGTGTCGTCTGTCGTCCGTCGACATCGACTTCACCATATACCAATTGGAATGCCGGTACCCGCTACATATGACTTTCAGAAAATTCCATTCTCTTAGTCATGCGGAAGATGACAAATGCATAGATACAAAATATGTTGCATTCACTTTTTCATGGAGTATTTTCTCAACAAACGGTAGAACGTTGAACTCTTTCTTTGAAAAAATAAGTTTAGGAGCTCCTGGGTACCCGTTTTTGTGTAGAAACACGGAGAAAAGGGACTTGCTGAGAACCTAATTGAATTGTGAGAACAATGACTTGAAAGGACAAAGCTTACGTGGACACAAGGGGGATTCAAAAAAGAAACCGGTTCTGCTTCAGGCTCAAAAAATCCAGTTCCATTGTCAATTTTTCGTGTCCGCCAGGAGCTTTATCAAATATTTCTCTACCCAACAAAACATCTCAGCCAAAACGTTCATGGACCACAGAAAAATAAATCAGACGACATAATCTAAAATCTGGACTAAAAATCGGCATTAATTTCTAATCTTAAAAAAGAGATTAAAAGAATTCTATTGTACTTTTGCTGTTTATGCAATGTGATAAAAATGGTAATCCGTGTTCATACAAGAAGTTAGAAGTGTAAAATCATGAAAAAGGGATTTTTTTGAGTGCGTTCTCCAAAAAGAAGGACACAAGACAAGACGACGACACACGACACTCAGAATTTTCCCTATTTGAAAGTGAGAGAATGCGAACAATGAAAAAGAGTGTTTCATAGTTTAATCAAGGTTTTTTTACTAGGGAAAATCTCATTGGCCTAACCACGTACGTACGCTTTAGTGAGATTCTCACGAATTTGATGGAAGATGGAAAAAATGCAAATTTATAATTAAATTGCCGTCGAGACAAAGACGTGGAGGATTAAGCCACCGGAAGAATGCTGTAGGCTCAAGCAGTGTAGAATTGTAGAAGCCAAAAATGGCATACGGTGAAGACAGGAGCCAGCTTTTGACTTTCTGAAGGGAAATCAACATAAAGACTTGACAAAGGAAAAAGAGTCGAGTCGAAAAGTGAAAGCTTTTTTAGCTGACATTATAATCAGCGCTTTGTAATGAGACGAGGCTTCACTCCTTCATCACAACTTTATAGAAAAAAGCGTAATTTCATCCAACATTTTTATATTTTACCTGGAGGGTACTTGGGCACGTAAAAATTCAAGTAGAGGCAGTCTTCGCTCTGATTGGCCAACTGTGGAATGAGTTTTTGCAGGAAATGGTAGCGCTGAAGTGTCATGGACTGAAGTGCTCGTGTTCGGTTACTTAAATCTGGGTATTTTTGCGGACATGCTGGCGGCGGACTGTCCGCGTGACGAATCTCATCCCATGGAAGTGGAGCCACCGGCGGCATGAAACGATAGTTGTTCACTGGTGGTGATGCATACGGGATCCCCAAGTACGCAGTCACGGGGTCTGTCAATAAAGAAAACAAGGTCGAATTGATTAAGCCACAGAAAATGAAACATGACTCAAGATCAGATGGAGCGAGTATTACAGTCAAACAATGCGAAAAAGGCGTGTTTTGCTCAATTCGGGACAGAGACCACACATTGGGCAAATATTTGCTCATAAATTCTTGGAAGGCTTTTGCTTTTCCGCCAAACCCACAAAATGTGACCGAGAGAATATGAACAGCATGCGATGGAGAATGGCCCGAATGGCTGCCCACTACTGAGAATGACTGTAATGAGTCGTTGTTGCAATGACCATTTCCGAAATGGTGGAAATTGTCCAGATGACTTCTCGTCCAACCACAAACAATTTACGACTTGACTCTTTCTGACTCAATTAAATTTGAAACAGGAGGAGGTCGTCTGTCCAAAATCCTAACTTATGCTCCACAATTCTCATTATACCGCACAAAAATGACAACACAAAACATTAAAAGCACTGATTGCATTGCTCTTTGGTTTCAAGATTTCACTTTTAATGTCTCTTCCTCACTACCACATTCATTTTCCTAAACTTTATTACACATTTTACTATAGACCCTGTAATAATGAAAGTTACCAAGTTTATTATGTACGGTTACGATTCCAAAAGCCAAATTACAAAACTGTGTTACTACAGAAAACATTTCTCTCCGTTGTTTTCAATACACAGCGGACAGCACATGGAAAAGCTACACCAAATTACTCCAGGATCAAAGTTAATCCATCCAATTTTTCAAACAATTGTAAGCATTGCCGAGTACGCCAAAAAAGAGCCTTTTAAAGCTGGCTGCACACAAATCCAGGATTTTGCATACAGGCTTTGTCTTGCTTTGCAAAACAATACATTTTGTGTTTCGCCATTTTGCAACTGAAACGGCCCAATAAATACAATTATATTATGCATTGTTGCGTTTCGTCTTCACAGGACAACTTGAAATTCTGTATGCAGAATAAACCAGAGAGCTTTTATATACAAAGTGCTGATCTTGTCTTTTTATCCAGCGTGTTCCAGAGGAATGGTAAGTTGTGAGTGGAGCTGGTTGAATTGATGACGATGATCATTGTGTTGACGCGATGAAAGTGAATAGAGCAATATTATGAGGAAAAGCAGTTTGGATGTAGTGGAACACGCGACAGGCGGAGACAGTTTGGTTTCTGAAGTCTGGGAAGAGAAGACGGGTTGGAGAGCGGCTCATTTTGCTGCATTATTTGCATTGCATTAGAGGGAGTCCATCGCATTGGATTACATGGAAGCGGGAGGATGATAGGCCATTTTGTGTGGAAGGAGCGCGTTCCGAGATGTGTTCATGCCTGGAACGTCTTGAGCAATTTCCAAAACTCCATTTCTTCCAAGGAAACGACGGCGTTAAGAGAAGGAGAGCATTACGTGAGCAATTACGCATTGCCTACATGTCCCAAGGTGTTCTTCGAACCCTTCCACCACACGAGCTAATGCAAACTAATGCACTACTAAAGTATTATGGCACTCCACACACACGTCAACCCTCGTCTTTTATACCAAAAAAAACCTATCAAGCCAACAATGCGATCACGACGAAGAGTTCACGAAGAGCTGCCCCGAAGGCAATCCCTCAACACTGGGAAAAGAGAAAGCAGAAGAGAAAAAAAATCCAAGAATTCAAAAAACCATGAAAAGCAAGACAGAGAAAACAAACTTTTTCTCTGTTCTCTTTTCCCGTTTCCCCGAAATGCACATCTGCACGTGTGTGTGTACGAAATGCAGGTAAAACCTGTATGTACTAAGCACATATTTTGACAATCTCCGAAAATCGGATTTGTCGTGTAGGCGCTAATTCTTCTAACGTAAAATAAACACAGGTAACGCAAACTAACAAAACAAACTAATGGGAACTGAGCAGAGGACAAAGTGCTCGGCTTACACCAACATAAAGATCCTTCGAAACACACAGTGAAAAATCCCGGGGATTATTTCGGATTTTATTCCCAAATCACGAACATTTTCACCATTTTTCAAACATGGAACCTGAATGCTGGATAAAGCAGCGCAAGCTCGCCTTCTTTCCTAGAAAGTGAATTGACGTGTTATGAAAACTTCCTGATTCTGCATTCTGCGCTAATAGACCATCTCAGATTTAATTAGACTGTCAATTTCCTTGTAATTAAGAAACGAGAGAGTCGAAACGAGCTTAAAGTGCCTGTGTAGGCTATAGGATCAATATGACATCCATCCCATCATCATCAAACTTAAATATCAAAGGCAGCTGCTGGAAACGTCTGAGTGGAAAATGAAATTTCTGGAAAAGGAGATGAAAAAACTGGAAAAGAAGAAAAAAGAAATGTAAGAAGTTTTACCTAAATGTCTTGATGAGCTGGCGGAGAATTGATGTTCGATTCCCCGGAGGGAGCCGTACTTGGTGGAGATGATATGATGATATGGATCTGCTGGATTCCGTCCTCCAGTCACATGTTCACTGGACAGAAGATGTAAGAAAAGCAGGACGAAACCCCACAATTGGGACAGTCTGGGACACACTGGGAAGATCCATGACACCATGTCCAATCAAGCATGGTCTGTCCCTACTCCGAAGCTTATGCACTCAAACTCCACTCCTTCCATTCCTAGGCATTCGTACAATTTCACGGAACTTTCACAAAACTCTACACTTACAACTGCACTATGTACAAACAACACAGGTGTGAAAAAATGTCCAGGATTCCTGTCCTGCTCCGTTAATTACTTGATCATGATGATTATCCTCATTAATTCTCCAGTTTCATCGTCAAACTAGTATCATTTGTATACCTTACACCACCTCCTTCTGTTGTGTTCTGAAAACATAAAAATACAAAATGATTTTAATTTCAAAAGTCGTACAACAAACTTACAGTTTGACAAAGTTGAAATGAGTAATTTTGTCCAGAACTAAAGTTATCCAGACACAAATCATAACTAACACGCAAACTCATTAATGAACCAGACCAGAATGCTTGTTTTGACAAACCCAAAACCCATTTGAGTTGATGTTTCACAAAGGTACAAAATGTAAAGTGACTTGCATGTTTTCAAAGAGCAAAAACAACCTCGAAAATGAAAATGGGAAAGCGCCGAGAAAGCGTGCTCACTTTCCCTGTGTCGGAACAAACGACACCGTATACTCTCATATTCATTAAGAAGTTGCATTTTGAGAGAGAAATGAGTCTGGAAAGAATTAAACTCAATTTGTTGAGGAGCCAAGACAAGTTTTCCTTTCCAGTCCAATCAAATAGTAAATAAAGTGTTGTTCTTGTTTCCAAAATGGGCACAATAATGCTTTGTGTGCCTTTTCCTCTTTCCCTTGCACAGCACGTGCAAGTAACTAGCCGAATGAGCCGGTTACTTCTTCAGTCCTCATCCGGTTTCTCTCCATCCTCAAACATCATCTTTAACTTTCACTGGTCAATGAAACGAGTTTTTGGACCCAAGAAAATATAAATGACTTGTTTCCAATTTGAGAGTTGTGGAACATGGAGAAAGCTGTGTAAAACGAGTAAAAGGACAAACTTCTCTCCCTCCTTTCAGTCCCTTCATCCCTTTTCTGTACAACAGCATGAGGTAGTAATTTCTCCAAAAGCACATTATCATGAGTCATAAAGTGGAAACAGCAAAAAGGAAAGTTTCGTTTAATATTCTAGCATTAAAACAACTTTCTTGTCGTAACACTTTCAAAAAACCATCAAAATCGCATGAGATTCTCAAGTTTTTACATTTTACCCATAATTAAACCAACTACGTACGTTTGTTTTGTGGCTTGTGAGTTCGGAAAATGTCAATTCCCGAAATTGTAGGTAATTTCCAATTTTTGCACCGTTTGGTTTGTTCCGTCTTGCGGACTAATTAATTAGAATGACTACAACAAGATTCCATCTAATTCCAGTTCCAGGATCCACGTTTGTATTATTGCGGATGTTAAGAGATACAGATTTTTAAGCGTCTCATCAGAAGTGGTCATAATTCTTCGAATTTCGAAAACCCGAATTTTAATCAATCATGGCTGGAGAAGAGAAACAAAATTCGATGAGTGCGCATTTACTTCAGATCATCCCTTTTGAATAAAGGAGAACCTTGAGAATTGAAATAATGAAAAACGGTAGAAAAGAGAAGAGAAGAAAAGGAGGATTTTTGGTAGCCTTTTAGCGTGATCCTTTAATGGGAGCACTTGAGACGAGACTGAAGTCTGTCTGGAAATGTGAATGCAAAAATGATTGCTATCGACGTGAGTAAGAATGTGCGGAAAATCCTCTAAAATTGGGGTTAAGCTGTCTGCCCTGAAATGCTACATGAAAAGACATGAACAAGTGAGAAGGGACGTGATGATGCAAATCGTAGAACAGATCAAACAAACGGGAAAACCGGGGTTTAAACATTGACAGCGCACTTGCATAAATCAGCTATTGAAAAGTTTTTTTGCCAAGCCAAAAAAGAAAGGCTCCACCCACCTTGGAAATTAGAGGGATTAGTCAATCTAACGAGCGTGAATGCAAAGTCTTTCTCTAACTCTTTTTGCAAACTGTGCTAATCCTTCTTTGTGAAGTTTTTCATGGTTTAAGGCGTAGGAGAGTGAGTGAGTGAGTGTTGGAGAGAATTTCCATAGTTTAGTCGTCCTTTTCCAACACGCACTTTTTCCTTCTCCAGGAACATAAGGGGAAACACAAATAGACTTTTTGGTCGAGGTGTTCCAGCTCTTCCAATGCAGAATCCTTCCAGTTACTGCCTCTCCAAAAAACCGGAATGTGAATGGGGAATCGCAAAGTGTAATGTTTTAATGCAAATTTTATTCTAGTCAGGTTTGAGACAGCTGGTTAGCTAGTTTTTCCCAAATCAGGACCACTTCGCGGCGAAATTTTCATGGAATGAGCAAAATCCATTCAACTTCTACTCTTCTGCCTTTTGCATTCACTTTCCCCCTTTTTCGTTACTCTTTTCTTTCGGTTTTTGTCTCTCTCTCTCTCTCTCTCTTTCCCATTCTGTCTTATGCGTGGCAATTTTGAGCGGCTCTTCATTCTTTCCTCGTTGAATGTGGAAAATTCCATTCAGCAGCTCACTCGTACGAAGTCAACACTGGAAAATTTTCCAGTAGAAAAAAGTAATAGAACTCTGAAAACGTGCCGCTTCAGGAAAAATGTGGAAGTGTGCAAAAATCCAGAATCACATTGTCGTTGAGAAATCTATACACAAAGGGGTCAAATTCTGGGCTGGAAACTGGCAACGATGCGTTGTTGAAAAGAGAATGACTGAAATTCCCTACGTTTGCCTAATTGCACCATTTCCATGAGCTTAATGAGTGTTTCACTAAAGTGCCTTTTCACAATCAAATTGATTAATTGGACATGGACCATTATAAGCTGTTAAATGAGTGCCTCTTGTTCAAAATAATGTTTTTTTGAATTCTTTTCGTCACCCTTGATTCAATTTAGTCGAATTCGAAATTCGAAACACAGTGCCTATGTCGCCTATGTGCCATTACTACATTATTTACCGAGTAAACTTTAGTTGTTGGATAAAATATTTGTGATAATTTTATTTGATTTTAAAAACGGCGTTCCAAACATTTTAAAAACATGAAAAATTGAAGTCACAAAATCCAATGCAACATGCGAGGGAAACAAGAAACAATGGAAGAAAATCCATAAAACAGACGCGCAACAGCGTTCTCCATTGTTTTTTTTTGTGAGATACGCACAGGGACGTAATCAAAGTCAAAAAATTGAAATTCAGTACCAATATTCCCTGTTGACTCATGGAAGCGCGTTGTCTCCAGAGCCAAAAAAAATCCAGAGCCTCTACACTTGAAAGTGGACGATAGTGGTCCAGACATTTTGAGATGAAAGATGGGTGAGGATGGCACTCGTATGATGTGTGCGTTTCCCTGATCTCGCTTCCCCAACCCACTCGGCATACAAAGCAGGCTCCACTCCAGCTTCCTTCATCTTCCTTGACAACTTTCTCTTGTACTTGAGCTTATAGACTGAGTCTCTCAGTTCATGTTCAACTCATCTTCTTCATCGTGTTGGGGGAAACTGGAGCGCGACGGATGCAGATGCAACAAAATGTTACACTCGTTTTTTTACAAAATTGATACTGTATAAGGCTGCTTGGTAATCCTTTCTCATCAGTCTACGTTATGATAATTTTGGGGAGAAACCAGAGCCGAAACACAAGAAGAGCAAAAAGGGCATCAGCTTGAGTCGTTCTTAGGTCTCTCACGACAAGAAGAAGACCCTTTTTCTCCTTTTTCTCGATTGCAACAACATGTGAGGAGTCAAGTCATAGTCAGTATTCAGCACATAGGCCACAGGATTTTTTGGCACAAACAGCACGCTCACCAGACTTGTTTCCCACACGTGAGTCAATTTGGGGAAAGGAAGGCAAAAAAACCAAGCGCAAAAAGTGCTACGGAACCGGGATTCTCGACATTTTGATCTTGTCGTGTGTACGAAACAGGAAAAAATCACTATGCAGCATCTGACATCAAGATCAGCATCACAGAAGAAATTTTAAGGGAAGAAGGAATATAGTTTGGCTAAGGATGGTGGATGCTCACGTTTTGCGGACGCTTTATTGGCAACTTAAAGAGCTCTTTTGTTCACATCAAGTTGAGGAGGAAAGTGATAGAGAGTGGGAGCGTGGAGTTACAATGTAGGGAAAAAATCAGGTTGCGCACGTCCTGTCAAGTCAGCACTATTATGGGTGTCTAAAAAGGATAAAACGGGGGTGAACTGACATCTCAAGGCAACTCGGAGCCGTGTGACCACTGAAACCACACGGTGTCAAAGGCACGACTGTGAGTGAGAGAAATGAGACGACTCGACTACGACATAAGGACAGAAAAGTCGACAGGAAGTAGGGCAGAAAGTCAACGGCTAGGTTTTGTCATTTGCACACGGCTCAAAGGAAGATGACAAGGGCTCTACGAAACTACGAAGCTCGGAAGGTCGTAATCTCCTCCCAAGTTCATTTCCAAGAGGGTTTCATTCTCCAAATACGACCATGTACTTCAATGGATTGACATTGGTTTATTAAAATGCCCTCAAAAGGTTTCTTCTTGAGTCTCAAAGACATGCGGGCCCGCAAAGCCAGACCAAACACAACCCCAACACGAACCCGGTTACCTTTCCCAACTCCTTTTTGGCATGATTACCATAAGTCTAATATTCCCTTTTGTTCATATACATGCCAAAATGGCTACTAGCAATCACAATCTGGATAAAGTCACTGGGTAATCCAAAAAAACAATTCTAATACGTCTCTTATGGCGTCCCCAGCTAACCAGTGCTCGACTTTCCACAACACAAAATCAATAATTTTCTATTCAAATGTCAGTTAAAACTAATTTATAACTAATCCTGTCGTACGAATATTAAAATCGGATTCTGTGAGACGGGATGAACCAATTTCG
>JABASF010000763.1:0-32370 GCA_019776145.1 Harlomillsia oculata
TGGCAATAGTGACGACATAGAGTTCTATGTTCTAGGTTTACATTCTTTAGTTTTCACGAATTAACTATTGCACGTGCATGTAGTCCTGTAGTAACAACAATCATGAATATAGCATTAGAACCAGACGACAGCTTTGTACATGCTGCTTTCACAAAATGTATAAAAATGATGACAAGGAGAATTATAAATTCACAAATGCAATTCAAATGAAATCAAAATAAGTGTGAGTTGTGTCGTTGTGTGCGCATTGTAATGAAATAAAGAACAATCCATCACATCAATATCAATACTGACAAGTCCTGTCGTTTCGCATGGATTGCAAAACAGGGAATAAGGCGAATAAGACAACATTTTAACATAGTCACTTAATTTTAACTTTTACTTCTCAGAAAGTGGATAAACAAAGATTCCAAATAATAGATATTACATAAAGTTTGAAATAAGTGTTCCGTGTTTTTGTTTTTCCAAACAGATTAGTCAATATTTTCTGATGCTCATTTACGGACAGAAAGTCACACTGTAACTAGTGGTGGATGGGCAATTATGTAAACCCACTTCGTCATCATACGCATAGCTGTAGGCAATAGGACAAGCGGAATGGATAAGTTTGACATATTGAGTTTGAATGACGGGTCCCTGACGACATTGTCCAGCAGACACCGGAGGAGTAGGGCAACAGTAATGTAGCCCGGGATCCTGTTGTTCATTTCTTCCCATTCCATACGGTGCAGGGAAGTTCCACTTCTTACAAGGAGAAAGACACATGACTGTGTTTCCAATAGGATCCTTAACCCTTAAATCTCCAACATTGTTTTCTTTCTGTGGACATCTGTCCATTGTCACTCGACAATCTGCTCCTTTGCAAGTACCGCCCTAAGGAGCATTTTAAAATGTAACATGTTGTAAAACCTAAGAAATCGGTATCGGGTACTTTAAATGGTTATTGTCAACTTACAACATTGTTGTTTGGTGTAATTGAGACGGGAAGACTGTAGCCATCCACTAAACTGACATCATACCAAATAGCGTTACTAGCTCCATTTGAAGGGAAGAAAAATTCTACTTTAGTGTCGGCTGGAGGACTACATCCTTTCGGTGGACATGGAGGATTGGATTGCCCCACTTTGCAATTCTGTCCGGAACCATCACAGCCCAGTTTCGGCCAGAACCTCCCAGCCCATCCTGAATTCGGGATCGAATAGCTCCCGCTGTTACCACGGCCGATGCGAACAATACCTTCGCGTAAACTCGGTCCATTGTTATTGGTCAAGGTTGCAATCCAAATGTCCTGCGAACACTTATTGTAGAAACGAATTTGTCGAGATTGAGAGCTGACATTCCCGAATACAAAAACAGTTAGAATGAGAATTTTACGAAAAATCATTTTGGAGTTGTACCCTATTTTTTCCTAGTAAATGATTGGGATGGAATCCTTGGGATAAAGTAATAGTACTGTGCGTAAATATTCTGTTTATATACCAACTTTGTCATTTCGTAGTTCATAAGCATAAACTCACAGCTCAATTTACTTTAACTAATAACTGTAACCATAAACTTTTTCAGTAGAATCATAATTTTATGACACGTAGGATGTTTTCTACAAATGTTTTAGGGTTTTCCCGATTCCTGAATGCTTATGTGAAGGAGTGATATCAACTTTGTTTTGGAAATTGACGACTATTGTTATCATCCGTGGAAGATACGTACTGGATTCCAAAATAAACACAAATATTTTGGTGTAATATATCAAGCCGCTGCGCGTGGTTATCAAGGCAGGTGTACGAATATCATTCTAGGATTCAAAACAATACTCAGAAAATTATAATGATAGAATAATATTAAAATACATTAAAGCGTTTTTCGTGAATGCGTACGACTCAAATTCAAGTGAAGTCAAAGTTAATAATAATACAATAATACATAAAACAACACAAACCGAACAATATATACACCGTAGATTCCGTAGATTAACATCTTGTACAGTCTGCAGTTCATTGTCACCGATTTTGATTCTTTGTACTACGCATTGAGTGAACTTGTAATTAGACTGTATCAAGCACGGATGAATGTATGGAAATGAATGTTAGCAAACCCAGTTAATAACAACAAAATGAACCATTGTGATTGTGGTCTCCAATAAACTGATAAAATAATAAAAATAATGATGACGAGGAGGATTTGTTTCGGTTGTACACTACGTGTACTACCACTGCCACTACCCAAATACATTTTGCAACTATTTGCAACAAACAATTTAATAGTTATAGTCATTAGTCATTAGCCATTACAGGATCAATTTTTTGTCGTAGCCAATTAATAAAGAAGTAAAGCTAAACGAATTAAACCTACATGTAGCAGAAATGAAACCTTTGAAGCTTCACCCCAAATGTTACCCACTTGATTCCCTGTTGCTTTAAGGACAGAACGTCACAGTGAAACTGGTACTCGATGGACAATCATGCAAACCACCTTCGTCGTCATACGCATAGCTGTAGGCAGTAGGACAAACGGAATGGATAAGCTTGACATATTGAGTTTGAATGACAGGTCCTTTTCGACATTCCTGAGGAGACACGGAAGGAGGAAACTTGGGATCTGAAGGGCAACAATAATGAAGACCCGGTTCCTGTCGTATGTTCTTTCCCATTCCATACGGTGGTGCAAAACTCCACTTCTGACAAGGAGCCATGCACTGGATTGTTCTTCCAGTAGAATCCTTCACCCGTAAGTCCCCAACGTTGTTTTCATTTTGTGGACAACGCTCCAGGGGAAGTCGACAATCTGTTGCTTTGCATGTACCGCCCTAAAGAACAATAAGAATGTACTCATATTTAACAGTTGTACTATTTCACCTTAAACTGTTTAAACCGCATACCGCACTAGTGTCTTACAATATTGCTGTTCGGTGTAATCAAAGCAGGAAGATTGTAGCCATCCACTAAACTGACATCATACCAACTTGATTGTTTAGCTCCAGTTACAGGGAAGTTGAATTCTACTATGGTTTGTGCTGGAGGACTACAACCTTTCGGTGGACACGGATTCTCCGATTGCCCCACTTTGCAATTTTGTCCAGAACCATCACAGCCCACTTTCGGCCAGAATCTTCCAGCCCATCCTGAATTTGGAATAGAATAGCTGCCGCTCTTACCACGACCAAGGTGAACAATACCTTCTCGTAATGCCGGTTTATTGTCATTTGTCCTGGTTGCAATCCAAATGTCCTGTGGACATTTATTGTTAAAACGAATTTGTCGGGATTGTGAATTGGCGTTCCCAAAGAAAATAACCGTTGCACCGAAAAGTATAGTAAAAATCATTTTGACGGGTTCTAATTAAGACTTTCTCCTAATAAAATGAATAGGAACCTTAGGATAAAGTATTTACAATTAACAATAGTATACAATTCTAGTATAATATATACAGACCCCCTTTCTCTGCACAGTTTGCAGCACCTGCACCTACAGACTACAGACAGATCCCTACACCACTTCAAAGAAAATTCATAATCATTCATATTCAAACTTTTCACTCCGCACAAGATTCGTAGAATCATTTATCATTTTATTTTATGATAAAAATGGCATGTGTTCTACGCATATTTCAGGATTATTCCGGTGTGCATCATTTTTATCACCTTCAAATCAATCAAATGAAATAGTTTTATATAACGTGTCCAAACTTCCACTAAGTATACTTCTTTACATGCAATGTCACGATCTTACCGTCTAAACTACAATAAACATTTATGATAATTATGAATCGTAGCTTCTTTTACTCAAGGACAGTACATAAGCTTTGATTTTGAGATGTTTTACTTATCGATCAATGATCAACTTTGCAGTCACAGATTCCACAAAAATGAATTTATACAAGCATCTTGTATACCCACCAATTGAACTTATTATATTATTATTGACTCGTCGATTACAAAGAAGTTAGTTAACGCTTAAATGTGTTAAATGAACTCTTATAATACTTCACAATTCTAATTTTAATATGATGTCGTCTTATGTAATTAATATTTAGGAGCATCTCCGCTAGCAATATTAAAGTAGAAACAAGTGAACAAAGAAAATATATTTTAGTAACACTTCCAAAATAAAGTGCTTGCAGCTTGTTTCGAGCTTTTAGCAACTCTACCAATTTACGTGTGAAAGTGTCAATTGGCCAACTTTCATAATGACGCCATAATAAAATGAGTCCATTTTCTAGTAAGTTGTAAACGGATGTTTGCCATTGATGTCGGAATGAGTAACTAAACATCCACTGTTTAGAAGTGGACTTGAAATCCTCCGAGATTTTATAACATGAGATACCAGTGCGGTTTTTTATGTAGGGAAGCCAGTATTTGATTTCCCTATTTGCTAAAAGTAGGATGGCCTTATTGGTCACATTTACCATTAATTCGAAAGCTCGCGTATTAAAAGTTAAATTGTAAGGTAGGTAAATCGTATTGTTTAACTGGGCTTGAAACCCTTTCTTCCACAATCTATTCAGCTCTGGCTCGTGGAGGAAAGGTGGTAGATTCCAATCGGGCATAACAATTCGATAATTATCCAAAAGTAAGTCTTCTGCCGTTCTTATAGATTTTGCAGGTGTTTGTACAGTCATCTCGCTTGTTAAGTAGGTGTCCATGATGCTGCTCACGACAATTGAAGCGAATGTGAGTAACAGCAATACTTTTCGACCATAGCGTGGAATGTCACCTCGTCCGAACAGAATGGAACAGCTATGATATAGATTTTCATATAGTTGTCTTTTCTCAAAGAAGAATATACTTGCTATAATCACGCTGATTAATAATAGGATCCAAATGTGTGCATCAATTGACTCTTCAAGAATCATGGTGACAGCTCTTGAATTTTGAGCTTCTTGAGGACAATAAACAAATGTTGAAGCATATGAATCTGTGACTGCGATGGAGAAGTATTTTCTCTGAAGATCCTCTGTGAGCATGTAAAAATTCTCAACGTAAACAATCGAAAACATGTTAACGTCATTAGGACGCTGGACGTATTGTAGAGTCAAGTTCCGTGTTTTTGATATTTGCTGTAGTACAAACTCGTACAATTCACACGCTCCAACAAGTTGCATGCTATGAATCATGTCAGAGAACCTTTCGCATATTGATTGTCGCGACAAGCTTCTTTTAAGCTCAATCACATCCACAGTCACATTTTCCAGTTTTGGGCGAATGACGCTGTCAACATTCGCTAACATGGGAAGAAGCTCTACACGAAAAAGTCCTCTTTTAATTTGCTGTACTTGAATGTGCTGAATGGATTTGACTTTTTCTGTCACAAAATCGTAATCTGCAATTAGGAATGCGTTGCTCCCGTAGCGCAACCATTTTGGAAAATATGTACTGAATAGATGTTGCGGTGCAATATTTTTATTAAGCAGGTAAACGATTTGAGAATTTCGCTTTAATAGCACTTCTGTTGGAATCCCAGGGTAAACGGAACCTTGCGCAACAAACGCATAAACGGAACAGTTGACCTTTGTATTGTGTATGTCAAAGTTTGAACAAAATGAATCATTTCGGGCGCATATGATCCAAACTTGGTTCAGTTGATTACTTTTCACAATAAGATCAATTAGATTAGAGTTGGATGAAAATTGCAAAAACCAAGTGCAGGCTTTAAAAAACGATAATTTTAAATTCATGATTGATTTTGATTTCTTGTCTTTTTACTTTCTTTGCTTTCGTCTGTTTTCAATATTGATCACATACGTGCTTCAGAATTAGAAACTTTTGACTTTTATAATCTCTTTTATTGCGCAGACTATGTTTGAAAGATCTTTATCGAAACTGTTCACTGAATGCTCACAACGTTCCCACACGAAGACTTCCAGTTCCAGCTAGTCCTTGAATACTACCGTTTACGAAGACCTGAACATGACCATTTGATTGACCATTATAGTTGTTAAAGTTACAATGATAGACAGTAAGAGTTTCCGCTTTCAATTCAATTGCAATTTAAGCCAAGTTTTTAAGTGCATTCGTCAAGGATCTTTTAATCTAGTATTAAAAATTCATTCAGCAGGCATTTTGAAAAAACCCGTATTTCTGCAATTTGCTTGTGGATTAATAAATTGATTGCGCAACTTGTGAAGTTCGAAGAGCAAACATCATTCCTGTCAGACTCAAGGGCTTTCTAGTTGTTTATTATCGAAACAATGTCAGGTTGTGGTAGAGTTGATTAATCCAGGAACTAATGTACCCAAATGAAGTAACTTTTACTAAACAGGGCACATACTGAAGTAAATGAGTCATATCATATGCATGAAGAAATATTTGATGAGTACTACTTGAATGAAAAATGTGACGTCTTCACAAGATGAATTGGCCAATTCGCGAACTGAAACCACATGCAGAAAACATGCATTCGAATTGCATAAGAATAAATGACTTAGGTTAGGATTGATTCACAAATTACACTATCAAAATTTTTAAACTTTATCTTTATTTACTGAATATTTTAGCTTGCAAACCAAGGAAAACTTGTTCATTATCAGATTTCATACGATTTACTGGACAACAATATTTAATACCAAGGAACCCCAGGAATAGGGCAGCATCCCAAAACAGGCAAGAAGATCGGACAAAGGAACAAACAATTTACAGGCCCACACCCGGGAGTGCAAATGGTACGTTTATAACGATGCAAAACTTTCCCAGTCACTGAAGTTGGTTCATCCTCTGGAATGTCGTTCCAGGTCAAACTTCCATTCATATACTTTTCATATTGGTTGTCGTCAAGATTAAGATCAGTACTAGTTGGCATTGTAGAAGTTGACATATCTGACTTCTCACTCGAGGATTCTTTTGCTTCTGGTGGAAGACTGTGACAAAGAGCTACAGCGGCCAATAGGACAAATAACGCAACTTTGTGGTCCATCGTGCAATTTTATATCGAATTCTATATAAAAACGAAAAAGATAAGATTTTTGAAGTTAAAGCTCAAGAGAATATCAAATAGTATAATTTATCAATGTACTGAAAACTATCCAGTATGCTGACCTCAAGTGTTTACAGTAGTTTTCGGCTTGTCTTCTAAGAAGGCTATCGGTATGAATGACGAGGTTAGAATTCAAGATGAGGCTTTTATATGCACTTTCAACCTGTCCAGCACGTTGGCCGCGGAGTTGGCTTTGGCTTGCGAATGTGCATTGTTATCGTCATATCTTTATATTCGGCAACGGGGTGAATTGATGAATAGAACACGGACACGGCAAATATCTTAAAGGAAAATGTCTCGTTGGTACTATCGTTACTAATTCTACAATACACCCACATGTACACAATAATTAGAACCACAAAGCAAAGGAACCACGTGCATTCTGCACGTAATAATTGCGTGCATTATATGAAAACTTACGACAGCACTCCAGTGGGAAATCAAAACTGGATAGCTGCAATTAGATATTACTGATTGAATGTGGAAAAGCCTTTATGTCTACGGGCAGCAATGTCTCAAATGTCAAAATAAAGAAGTGAAGAATACTAATCATAAAGCTCTGGTAAGTTAATTCATGAACCTAAAAGCTATATAAAAAACAGAGTACGTCAGAAAAACAGGTTTAATGTATGAATGTATGAAACTAGCTGTGTAATTAATCTGGCAATATTCATGCACTATTAAGGATGTCTTGTGTGGGTGAGGTCGGGACTCGGGAATGATGATTTTCTCATAGCTTATCTAGTGAGTGTGAGAATACATGCAAAATCCCGGATCCAAGACTAGATCGACTAGATGTTTACGTTTTCTTGGAATATTAATACACAATTATTATTAAAATTGAATAAAAAAGACGTCATCGGGTGCGTACATATGCGTACTTGCTGTTATTTATAAAATAATTTTTCTTCTAATAAATAAATTGAATTATGAATTGACGCAATTTTAAAATGGAAATTGGAAACTCCTTCGGGAACATTGGAAAATATAAGAAACGAGCATTTGAAATATAAATTAATGTCATTGCATTGCATTGCAACTTGCAACTTTTGTTTCATCGCGTATAATGTCAGAACCATCATGTTTGACCCTGGATCTTTAATCTGTACTCAACCAAGATTTGTCTGCTATATTATGCAATGTCTGCAATGCAAGGATAGTTATAGAATAGACATTCAGATTCAGACTTCAGAGCCCAGATAATTCTTCCGCTGCACTCATATTTTTTATCAAGTTCAACCTTTCCTTGTCTTTACAGATTGTATAAAAATTTTATGATTTGTGAAAAGTTTTACGCGAAGTGTAACTTCGTCTAAATCTCCAAAGAAAGAGCGCTATCAAAGGAAAAAACTGCGAGATTTTGTGTTCAGATTAAATGAGGAAGTTGCAATTTTTTGCTGTGGTCAAAGTTGCTTTTAGGGTTTTCCTATACAATCAGTTAAAGATTGGCTCAACAAAAGTGCATAAAAAAACTTATTAAACAGCAAAACAATAATTTACGCCATAACGCATTCGGCATTTCATGATCACATCATTAATATCATATCATGACATCATATCATAAACAGGTAAATGCTTCACTATAATTGTTGGCGAAGTACTATGTGTTTTTTAGCATACAAATTACACATTACACATAATACTGAAATTGACAGTCTTTATTATCAAAAGTAGCAATAAAATAAAAAAAAACTTGAGAATTTCAGCACTTTAGTATTTAACTTTACACAAAAAATCCTAATTTTCAAAAGTCAAAACATATAACTAACTGCATTTAAACATCTTTTTTACCTAACACCATAAGAATCAAAAGGTCAAAACAGAAATTATGGAAAGGTTAACAATCTTATCAGTTTTCATTACATGCTACTGTAGATTTCTTGTTAATATCTATATTTTCATAGACTCAAGTGGTGTGTAATGTAATGGCAAGCGCAGAAAGATGTTATCACGAAGATAATAATAATGGAATAGTTATCCATTGTGAAGGAATTGTTAATAGGTGTAATTATCCAGGGAGCTTTGTGAATTTCCAGTGCTCATCAATCCATTTGCGAATGGCTTCAATGCCCTCCCCTGAGATAGAACTGGCTTCTACAACTGTGAGTCGTTTTCCTGATTGTTCAACAATGGACTCCAGACGCATCATGAACCTGAGTTGATTCAACTTCTCTCGATTCACCATGTCCTTCTTGGCTAATACAACAAGGAATTTTGTCCCAACTAATTTTTCATGGGATAACATTTCCATAAGAAGAACAGTTGCAATGGATACTTGGAATAGGTTGCTGCTATCTATGACGTAAACTATCTGAAAATGATCAATCAGAAAGTTGTTCGAAAAACTTTCAGACTTTCAAAAATTTATATTCTATTAAATAGAATAGGTGGTATACATTGGAATTACCAATTTATTTGGGGCAAAATAAGAAGGCCAAAGCGGTGACATTGTACCTCCAACTTCTCGTATTCCCACCGTCATTTTATCATCAACCCAATTTCTGTTACGATTTTTATCATCTTTAGGAAGTGGTTTTCGTGGCACGGGCACAATGTTAGTTCCAACTGTTTCAACGGTAGCTGCGATTTCTACAACGGAACTTTGCTGTAGTCTCTTCAAAAGTAATGTTTTTCCAGCGCCACTTGGACCAAGGCACAAACAACTCATTTTGAAAAATGCAACAATGAGATAGATTGAAAGTAGCTGCGATTTCTACAACGGAACTTTGCTGTAGTCTCTTCAAAAGTAATGTTTTTCCAGCGCCACTTGGACCAAGGCACAAACAACTCATTTTGAAAAATGCAACTGAGATAGATTGAAAAACACTTTTAGACAATAATTATTGAGATTCGTTCAGAAATACTAGATTCACATATCACATATCACATTGAACCATTGTAATTTGAACAACTGCATATAATACTGTCCTTTGTTTTGACTACGGTACCACCAGCATCGATTTCCGGGTTCGGTTGCTAACGTGTGTACCTATCATAGTATCATTGTATGCAAAAGCTGACCTTCTGTGCGGTCGTTCGGCAATGCCCGAGTCTGAGAGTTTTCTGGTTCAAAATTTCAATTTCTAATTTTATGGAAAAGTTTACATCATGACAATCATGGGTCATGAATGAGTCATGACGAGAGGGAGTCACAATAGGACGTTACGTAATGATGTTTGCCCTGATTATACTACAAATTGAAATTGACATTGGTAGAATGTCAGCAGTGTTACATTTTACATTTACGACAATGAAAAATCTGCAATGAAATTATATTAATATTGATTCATATCAGCTAACAGGAAAGAGGCAAATGTCTGGTAATGGTAATGTTTGATGAAAAGATGTTTCCTTTGTTCAAAGCATCCCATCATCACAGACTTCAATAGATTTTCCAGATTATCCAGATGCAATGCATTTAATAAAACTACAAAAGTGCGGTTTCTAACAAAAGTGCACTGTTAACAGTTTAATCGATGTCAGTATAAAAGCGATAAGATGATTATCATTATGACACTCTATTCTTAAAAAAGAACATCATCATCAACAATCATGAACTGTAAAATTATCCTGTTGGCCCTCGTCACCGTCTGCTGTGCCAATTCGGCCTTGGCTGAAATTGACGGTGGACTCTGGTCCACGATCAAAATTGTTGGCAAACTTATGCTGGCCAGGAAATCATGAAGACCCTGCAGCAAAAGAATTTTTTGGCTGCTATGATCAAGCTCCAGTAAATTCCAAACTTCTAAAAACAAAGTCCATCCAAGTAATTTGCTCAAATAAAATGCTATAGTACTAATGTTTTCAGGGAAAGGAGCAATTTGTGAAATGTCAAACCGAGAAACTTGGAGCTCCGATGGACAACAAAGAAAGCATTTCTAAAGCATGTCGTGCGATCTGGAAAATGGGAGGGGTAAGTCTGCCAATAGTAAAAGCCCTATATATTACTATGTATTAATTTAAATTGTTTAATTTAAGTGTTTAATTTAATCCAATAAATAATTTTCTTGAAATTAGTATGCAAAGTGTGTAAAGGAAGAGCTGACAGATGCAGGAATCGATCCCGAGGATGCAATCAAACAAGTTAATGTAAATAAATTGGAGTTTATAGTATTAAGCTTTTTTGTATTTAGAGCAAGATAGATTTTATTTCCATTTACCTAATTGCTACATTTACAATTTATTTAATTTAATTTTTCCTATCAATTAATATACAGGTTTGCCAAGCGAAGGTCCTGGATGTTAAAAATGTTTAAAATGAAGTTAACACAACTATTACAAACGAATGAATTACAATAAAACAATGGTCGTTGAATGATCATTTTGGCAGATTTAATCATATGAACAATAATGATAGTAAAAATGCTACTTTTTGATAGATTAAGTACTTTTGCATTAGTACCTTTCATTTTTTCATAATACATGCGAAATACGAAATGCAACTTCAACACAAGCACAATAAAGCAACAAAACTCAATTCAACGCCGTGCAAAAAAAAAAGAAACATGAGGTTTCTGAACCGCACGGCATAACATTTCAGAATGTTTACAGTGTACGACGCCTTACAAGCCAACGTAAGGAATACATAAGGTTGGGTATTTTGGGAATTAGCGGGAATGAGAGCGCATTGAGAGAGCCCGGGCCCAAAATCTCCTTCTGACAAAGCGAAAAAGGTTCAATTCCTTCCCTTTGTGTTGTTCGTCATTCACTTTTCATCTGTCTTCTAATAAACAAGTGATTTTCTTAAATATTTTCCGTCGTTTTTAAGTTGTACCCTGTTCCAGTTTAACGTGTTAGTGATTGTGGTCACGTCAGTTTCTTGGTCGTTTCTGTGTAAGTCATATTTTGGTCGGTTTTACTTTTCAAAATTATTGTCGATTTGTCGTCATTTTGACTATTTTTACTTTTTGGTGGGGATATTTTCAACTCGGTGTCGGTGTCCGTCATATCGGTATCATAGATAGGCGTATTACGTAATTTATTGTGAAAATTGTGAATTTAAAAGATTTTGTGATTCACAGTTGGAGGTGTATTTTGGAATTCTACGTTTCAGTTTTTTAGTAGTTGTAGTGTTGTAGTTTATTGAATTTTTGGATGTATTGAGAAATTGATATATGTTGGATCTTGACAGGAAAAGACAAGATGGATGATAATAACAGCCCAGCTCGTTCTACACGGTCAACTCGATCGAACCGGTCAACCCGGTCATCAAATCCGGGTGGATCTCCTCCTCCGGCTCCGGTTCCAGCGCCTTTGGCATCCCCGCCGACTGCAGTCCCTGCGGGTTTGGCTTCACCGCCGGCTGTAGTCGCAGCAGCTTTGGTTTCACCACCGCCGGCTACTCCGGCTTCATCTCGTGGGTCAGTGGCGAAGACACCGGAAGCAGCAGCTCCGAGAGGTTCTGGATCCGAATCTTCGACTCCGCAATCTATGAGATCCAATGCAACTTCCGTTCGTACACCGATTAATTTGGGACCGTTGTCCTTGAGCAGTACTCCACAACGTGGATTTCATAGTCCAGCACGTCGAAGTGACAGGCCACTTGATGCGTTTCGGTCTCCGCTGACCTATGGGTCACCTCTTCCAACTTCGACATCTGAGAGTGGTGGAGAGCAAGTGCGACGTCGTCGACAGGATATCAATGTGGATGTGCATGCTCGTCCTCCTGTGGAGATAAACAGAGTAATTGATTATGATAGATTCATCATTTTACAGCTTTATTCGTTCTTTCTTTATAAGTGCAACTGCTTGTGCTTACAGTCGTTGATTTAAGTAATGGTAATGCATTGTGATGTGATAGGGAACTGCTGCTGATGGACCTCAAATGACAATTTGGGGAACGAATGTAAATGCTTCAGTGTTCAAAGAGAAAATGAAGAATTTCTTTATGACGTACTCGTACACTGCTCCAGAGGAGGATGAACTGGTCCCAAGTGCTTTTAGACCGGATTCTCCATATTATATTCAAAAGCTTGATGAAATGACGATTTTGGACCATGCCGTGCTTAACTTGAACTGTGCTCATTTGCATGAATATGATGAGGAGTTGTATCAACAACTTATCAATTATCCTCAAGAATTGATTCCGATGATTGATAGTGTCATCAATGAGATTTTCAAAACCTTGTTTATGGATGCAAAGTTGGAACACGACATTGAAGTTCGACCTTACAATGCGGACAAAACAAAGACAATGCGTTACCTTAATCCTTCTGGTAAGCACAATTCTAACTTAAAGTGTCGTTCTTGTTAAGGTACTGGAAAGTTGTCTTTCTTGATGGTGATAATGTTTATATTAACTTTGCAGATATCGATAAAATGGTGACTATTAGCGGAATGGTTATTAGATCCTCCAATTTGCTCCCGGAAATAGTGAAAGGGTACTTTCGCTGTTCTGTCTGTGCCAACTATGCTGTTTCTGAGATTGACAGAGGCAGGATTCTAGAACCTGTTCTTTGCCAAAACTGTAATTCGAGCCATTCGTTCTCTCTTATTCATAACCGATCAACTTTTGCTGACAAGCAAATGATTCGTTTACAAGAAGATTTGGAGGATACTCCTGTAGGTGAAACTCCCTACATGACAACACTTTTTGCTCATTGCGATTTGGTGAATAAAGTGCAGCCTGGAGATCGGATTACTGTTACTGGGATGTACCGTGCATCTGCTCTTCGTTTGAATCCTAAACTTACAACAGTCCGTGCTGTTTACAAAACTCACGTTGATGTTCTTCACTTCCGTAAACTGGATAAGAATCGTCTTCGTGAAGTTGATGAGTAAGATAATCTTAGTCCTTCGCATGTGTCTGGGTTTAACCTTATAAGATGCTGTAATGTTGACATCTTTTATTTTTAACATCGACATCTTACATTTTTGTAGACCTGAAAATTTTATCAGCGATGACCGTATTGAGTACATCAGGACCCTGTCTCAGAAAGAGGACATTTATGAACGTCTTGCTCGAGCTATTGCTCCTTCGATTTATGAACATGAAGACGTGAAAAAAGGTATTCTTCTGCAGCTTTTTGGTGGTACGAAAAAGGATTTCACGGCCATTGGAAGAGCTCGCCCGCGGTATGTGTTTTTGAGGCGTTACAAATTGTGAAGATTGCAGCAATTAAATCATTAATTCATCAAAATGTTTCGTTATTAATAGATCTGAAATTAACATTTTGCTCTGCGGTGATCCTGGTACGAGCAAGTCTCAATTGTTGAAATATGTTCATGATTTGGTTCCTCGAAGTCAGTATACTTCTGGAAAAGGTTCATCTGCTGTCGGTCTTACAGCTTTTATCACTAAAGATCCGGAAACGAAACAAGTTGTTTTGCAAACGTAAGATTGGTTCTTGTCTGCTAACTGAATGACATTACATAGACTTGTACGAAATATTCACAGAATGTGTACTGTTGTTTAGTGGAGCGTTGGTCTTGGCCGACAATGGAATTTGTTGCATTGATGAGTTTGACAAAATGAGTGAATCGACTCGAAGTATTTTGCATGAAGTTATGGAGCAGCAGACCTTGTCTATTGCAAAGGCTGGAATTATTTGCCAATTGAATGCTCGTACATCTATTTTGGCGGCGGCCAACCCAGTGGAATCCAAGTGGAATCCGAAAAAAGATATCGTTCAAAACGTTCATTTACCACCTACTCTATTGTCGAGGTCAGTATAACAGCTTCATAGCGTTTCTTTTCGACTGTTTAGACTTAGACCGATGTAATCATTAATCATAAGTGCTTGTCTCGTATGCAATAGATTTGATCTGATCTTTCTTGTTTTGGACCCTCAAAACGACACTTACGATCGACGTCTTGGAAAGCACATGATTTCTCTGTATTTCCGTAATCCTGAAGAGGCGGATGCTGACCAATTGGTAAGAAATCATTAACATTTCTTTCTGCTGCCAGCTGCCATTACTTAGTTGTTCTCGAGTTTGTTCTTTACTAATATTTTACTTCTATCTATAGGACATGAGTGTTTTGCGTGATTACATTGCATACGCCCGAGAACACATTCATCCGAAATTGAACGACGAAGCGTTCCAACGTCTTGTTCAAGCTTACGTAGAAATGCGACGAGCTGGAAGTGGTAAAGGTCAGATTACCGCCTACCCTCGACAATTAGAATCCCTCATTCGTCTTTCTGAAGCCCACGCAAAGGTTCGTTTGTCGAACGTAGTTACGATTGCTGATGTGGAAGAAGCTTGGCGTTTGCATCGTGAAGCAGTGAAACAATCTGCAACAGATCCACACACTGGAATTATTGATGTGTCCATTTTGACCACTGGTGTGAGCAGCACTACTCGAAAACGCCGAGGTCAACTTGCAATCGCCGTTAAGAAATTGATTCAAGAAAAAGGAAATGTGGCCTCTATTCCTTATAAGAGGACATACGATGAATTGAAGGCTGGATCTGAATGGGTATGAACTCAAGCATCTCATTCCCTAATGTCATTAGTCATTAGAGTCATTACTTGTACACAAATTCTAGTGAAAATGCAAAACTATAATACATTTGTATGTTTGGATTTATACGTTCTTTTAGATGATCACCAGAGAAATGTTTGAGGATGTTTTGAAAGATCTTCAAGATGAAGGATTCCTGGTTCTGTCGGGCAAAAACACCATTCGACCTTGTCACGGGAACCTTTAAATTCTTTATTTATTCATTATTTGATTGTCCACATTTTACACGATTGTATCTAGTTAAGATTTTATATGCTGTTGTACTCTCTCGTGTTTAAATGTCGTTTTCATTCTTAGTTTTTCCGTAATTTTTTTTGCTCTTCATTGGTTTGTCTTCCAGAACTAGTTTGTATGATGTACGTTTCAGGAAATTATATTAATGAAATAAATTCCATTCATCTTGATAGTGTTGGATTGTTCCCATTGTATTTTTTATTGTCCGAAGTTCCAAAGAGGAAGCATCAGTTCCGACGATCGAAGATGCAAAAAAATACAATCCTCACATTTCACTACCAACCAACCCAATAGAATACCAAAACAAAACCAAAACCACCTCAGACTCTCAGACCTCAGTCAATCCTGCGCAGAGTAGCTTCGGTGTCAGTAGGGTCCGTACAGCTGTTGCTGCCTGTTGAATCCTTTATTCCCGTTTGCGTTTGTTTATTTCTTCAGTTTTAATTATTTTTACAGATAGTAAACATCAGTTTTAAGTACTTTTATTTTAGCTTTAATAAAACTATTCAAGATGAACGATCTCGGCGAGAAACTACCGAAAGCAGGTGATTCTAGCAGTAGCAGCAGCAGTAACAATCAAGTTAACCAATCTTTGCCAACAGCTTCGACATCCACACCATCGTCATCGTCCAGTGCGACAACTGCCACTGGAAATTCGAAAGTTGATATTTCAGATGACAAAAAAGCAAATAAAGATAGTGGAAAAAGTCGTAAAGAGCTGGAGGAAGAAGAGCGTGAGAAAATGCAGTAAGTGCGAATTAAACAAGTTGTTAAAAATGTATATATATTAACTTCAATGTGAATAAGGGTTTTGGTGTCGAATTTCACTGAAAGTCAGTTGGACCGATATGAAATGTATAGAAGAGCAGCGTTTCCAAAGGCCGCTATCAAACGGGTACATTCATGATTTAATGATTTTGAACTGAGCTGATATCATTTTTCAATGTGACGGCAAATTGTATAAAATATGATTTGTTCGTAGATAATGCAAGGCATCACAGGAAATTCAGTGTCCCAAAACGTTGTTATTGCAATGTCAGGGATTACCAAAGTATTCGTTGGTGAGATTGTTGAAGCAGGTAATTTATTAACAAAATTACAATACAACTTTATTATTACCTTGAGTTTTTTAAATGTGCATTTTATGTGCATTGGGAAAATGAATATATTAGAAGTACTATATATAGAATTTGTCATTTTGGATTTTAGCATTGGATGCAATGGAAAAACTGGGTGAAACGGGACCACTGCAACCAAAACATTTGAGAGAATCTGTTCGCAAATTACGAATGAAAGGTATGATTCCTCGAAGCAAAACAAAAAGATATTCACCGTATTCAGTGTAATGCGTTGCGACTTGCGATTGTGACATGTCAACTTGTATAAAATGTAGTATACTATAATCGATTAAGACAATGGGGTATATGACGTTTGTGGTATGGTACTTCGAATTGATAATCTTATTTATACTGTTTTGTAAATTGTAATGAGCCAAATATTTTTAGAAAACGTAGAATCTATTAATAGTTTAAAACTAGAACACGAGTGCTTAACAATGTGATTTACTGATGACAATGATAAACGACAATACTTTGTGTATAAATGATTATTTGAGAGATGTAAATTGTAAATGTAATATATTAAAATTAATAAACTGCTTATAATAAATGGTTTAAAAAATGGAATTTTAATTCACAGTAACGAAGCTCGAATGTTTTGTATGAAAAACAGGCAGATAAAGACGTTTCATAGTTATTTTGACAGTTGAGAGCTATCACTAACTTCGTCATCACGGTCGTAAGCAAGATTAATATTGAGCCATCGTTCCAGGTCAGCGACATTGACTTCCTTCCGCATGGCATAATCAGCAACCTTTGTTATTCAAGCCATACAAAATGTATTAAGTCATGAACTTAACGACAGTGTTAGTGTGTGGTTTAGTTTTTATGTTCGCTGTTCATCATTAGGATTTAACTTACTTGATCCTTTGCTATTTTTCCCACGGCAAAATATGAACTTTTAGGATGCTGAAAATACAGTCCACATACGGAAGCAGCGGGATCCATTGCTAATGAATCTGTGAGTGTGATACCCGTTTCTTCTTCAATGTTGAGTAGGGACCACATCGTGTTCTTTTCGGTGTGATCTGGTTGACTGGGATATCCAGGTGCAGGTCGTATACCCTGATATTTAACTCGGAACAGATCCCGAATAAAGTCCCCTGCTTCGGTTAATTCGTCTGTTGTATTGTAAGCCCAAAGCTTAGTTCGGACTTTATAATGAAGCTCTTCAGCAAATGCTTCTGCTAAGCGATCTGCTAGTGCTTTCACCATTATGATGTTGTAGTCATCCATCTCTGCTTCCAGTCTATCAAATCAAAGATGCAAAATGCATTAAGAAAACTTCAATTAATTCCTGCGTTTCATTGATCGAATTTACTTACTTGGCTACTAACTCGTTGCAACCAAATCCAGCGGATACTGCAAACATACCAATGTAATCGACGACTCCGGAGCTCACAGGTGCTATGAAATCCGATAAGCAAAGATGAGGTTCTCCATACCACTTCTTTCTCCGCCTACGAAATGAATCATAATTTCAATTTTAAGTACGTTAGTACTTTGATGTTTGATTAGAGCTTTGAATTATTGTACCTGTTGCCGTAGACCATGCAGAACTGCTAATGGTTTGGATCCAGGTGGATCCCCAGGTCGATATAGCAGAATGTCGTCTCCGGAACTATTGGCAGGATAGAATGCTACAATTCCGTTTGCATGCAGAGACCCGGTGGACATAATCTTCTTCAACATTACCTGAGCTTCGGCGAATAACTTTTTGGCTTCGTCCCCTATTATGCATTATTAGTCCATTTTTGAAATCGTTTAGCAGTTTAGCTTATAATGTTCAGAAAAATTATTTGATTAATGGCTCAGTAAAATTAAATACCTATTTGGGGATCATTGAATAACTTTGGGTAACCTCTATGAGGATACTTTCCACGTAAATTGCCATACATCAAAGAATGGTTTCCAGTCGATAAATGGCACTAATCTCTCCAGTGAGTAGTTTTTGTAAACCTTACTTCCCAAGAATGTAGGTTGTGCTGAACCAGAAATTGAACAAAGTAAGAATCTTTAAACGCTAATCTCAAATTATTACGCAATTATTGTGTTTGTGCTTTTAGACGTACAGGGTTGAAACGATGACCAATCAAGTTTCAAACGATTCTCTCGTGCTTTCTCTATACAAAGATACTTTCTCGATGCAAGGTTTTCGTAGTGGTCTTCCCTAATATCTTCGTATTCATCTAAGATTTCTTCCATGAACGCTTCTCGATTTTCAGGTTTCAACAATGCCGCGCACTTTAATACAAGAATGAAGGTTATCTTTGTAAGTTTCTACACGTCGTCATTTAGTTTCATGCAACTTACCACCATTACACTTTTCGACGCATCCAACACATGCACAACTGGTTGCGAATATTTTGGGGCAATTTTCACAGCCGTGTGCTGTTTCGAAGTTGTCGCTCCGCCAATTAGCAGTGGAACCTGAAATTTTTGTCGTTCCATTTCCTTTGCAACATATTGCATTTCTTCTAATGACGGAGTGATCAATCCTGACAATCCGATAATGTCTGAAATGTAAACATCTTTGGTTTAGAAATGTTGCAAAAAAACGTCAAATGTTACATACGCCAAAATCTCACCAGCTCGTTCACTTATAGCTGTTTCTAGAATCTTGTGAGCAGGGCACATGACTCCCAGATCAATTACTTTGTAATTATTGCAACCCAATACAACACCAACAATATTTTTCCCAATGTCGTGGACGTCGCCTTTTACTGTGGCCAGAACCACAGTTCCAGCGTGATGAACCTAGAATGCCAGGTTTAACATTACAAGTCAAACCAACAGGATTGTGACAATAGAGAGTCAATGATAAAGTATGTCATACTTCATTAGAGCTGTTGGCTTTCTCAATGAACGGGATCAAGTGTGCAACTGCTTTTTTCATTACTCTAGCTGACTTGATGACTTGAGGTAGGAACATTTTTCCAGATCCAAATAAATCACCAACTTGGCTCATACCGTCCATGAGAGGACCCTCAATAACCATCAGTGGATGAGGATATTGCTCGCGGATTTCTTCAGTGTCTTGGACAATGAACGCGTCGATGCCCTAGCAAAAGAAAAATATACTGCTATTAAGCGCTGCTACGAAAAGTACCGGAGAAAGTAATTTTAAACAAGCGTATGTATAAAAGTTTGCATTTACCTTCACTAATGAATATGATATTCGTTCCTTAATAGGCATATGCCTCCAGTCATCGGATTTCTCCTCTTTCTTAGCAGATTTACCGTGGGATTGAGCATATTCGAGTAAAGCTTCTGTTGCCTAAATTATGAATGTTTGTGAGACCAGGAGATAAATAACGGATAAAACTACAGCGTTTTGGCTAATACCTTTGAGTTTTTGTTCCACACGATATCCTCACAAAGTTGTAAGAGTTCTGGTTCAATATCATCGTAAACTGGAAGATTACCTGCGTTTACGACTCCCATATCCAAACCAGCCTAAATTGAAGAAAGCAGCAGCAGTTATGCTTAATGCGTCCTGCCCTGATCTGATATACATGCAATTTCAACTGTATAATACTGATTATATCAAATACCTGAATAGCATGATACAAAAACACAGAGTGCATGGCTTCTCGAACGTGATCATTGCCTCTGAATGAAAAAGAGATGTTGGACACGCCACCGGATATTTTACAACCGGGACAGCGTTTCTAAAATAAAGGGAATGGATTTGTTTTCTTTAGAAATAAATAGTTGGTATAGATTAAAAATTAGACACTTATAATTGTAGTACTTTGATTATGGAAGTTGCCAAAATGAAATTTTTGCCATAATCGTTATGTTCATCCATCCCCGTTCCCAAAGTCAAAATGTTAGGATCGAAAATGATATCTGTCGGATTGAAGCCAACTTGATCAACAAGAATACGAAATGATCTTTCGCATATTTCGACTTTACGATTCACTTCTGTGGCCTGGAAATATAATATGAATAATACTATTACGATCAGTTTTACCACAATTTTGGTTACGCAGAATCCGAGATTAGCATATTATCTTTTTACTTGGCCTTCTTCATCAAACGCCATCACGACAACAGCAGCTCCGAAACGTTTTGCAATTTTTGCTTTACTGATAAAATCATCCTGACCCTCTTTCAAGGAAATTGAATTAACGATACATTTTCCTTGAGTGCATCGCAATCCAGCTAATATCACTTCGAAATTTGACGAATCAATACAGAGCGGAACCTGTAACATTAATACAGTTTACATTTGCGAATTTTGCGAGGTACTCAAGTTTTGATTGACAGACAGAAATGTATTTATCTTATTTCTTTTTACTTTGCAAATCTCCGGCTCAGAGGAAACGAGATTCACAAAATGGGTCATGGCTGAGATTCCATCTAACATTCCTTCATCCATATTAATGTCGAGTATCTGAGCTCCGTTTTCTACCTGGACTTTAGCCACTGCCAAAGCATCCTAAAAAACATCAAAGGCATAATTTTCATGAACGCTGCTTCACTCACTAAAAGCCATAGTCCCCAACACCCATAACTGCAAATTACATCGAATTTGTCTTCTTTGATGAGTCGACAAAATACACGGGATCCGGCGACGTTGCAACGTTCCCCTATATTGACAAAATTTGTGTTGACGCCAATGCGCATCGGTTCTAATCCAGACAGCCACATATTTTCGTTAAGCAAAGTATTGGAAGGTAAACGACGAGGTTGAATCCCTTGAACAGCTTTTGCGATAGCTCTGTAGTTATATAAAATTGTAAAATTATTGAAATTCATGTCGGTTGTGGCTTTGATTCACAAATTATTTAAGGCGAAAATGCAAATACTACCTGATATGATCTGGAGTGGTGCCACAGCATCCTCCGACAAGATTAAACAGTCCGTCTTCTGCGAAGGATTCAAGAGTCTTGGCCATTTTTTCGGGAGTTTCATCATATTCTCCAAAAGTGTTTGGAAGACCTTGAAAGTTTGAATTTTAATTTTAACACATTAGCATCCTCAAAATGTTTTTCATAAACATTCAACTAGAATTTTCCATACCGGCATTTGGATAACATAATACAAAGGTATCTGTCATCTTACTGATCCTTTCAATGAAAGGTCTCATTTCCGTAGCTCCTAAGGCACAGTTAAGCCCAATACTATAGAAAACAAAATCTTGTGAGTGTAATAGCATAAAAATCGATAGTAGAAGCGTGGAAGATTAATAACAATTTTGCATGTAAAACAAAGTTAATACCAAAGTGGTTTGGAATGTGACACCGAAATTACAAATGCTTCCCCCGTCTGACCTGATAGAGTTCGTCCACTTTTGTCAACAATAGTCCCGGAAATCTATTCATTTTAGTAATCAATCCATTAAAACCATTCTAGGAAGTAAGTGAACCATTTTTATTGCTTTAACTTTATGACGCTATTGCCATACCATAATGGGTTTTTGTTGATATCCCTCTTCGGCAAATAAAGTCTCGATAGCATACAGAGCTGCTTTTGAGTTTGCTGTATCAAAAATAGTTTCGACGAGTAACACGTCGACCCCGCCATCCAAAAGACCTTTTGCTTGTTCCTTGTACGCTTCCATGAGTTCAACAAACGCTGCATAGAAAAGGTTTTAACATGAATCATACCAATCATACTAATAATGAGCCTTTTCTGAATAAACGATATGAAACTAAAGCTTCAACTGAATCTTTATCTATGTTTCTATGTATGAACTCACTGATATTTCTGAATTGAGGTTTCTCCACAGACGGAGATATAGACAAAGTCCTGTTTGTTGGACCCAAAGCACCGGCTACATATTTTCTCGGTAATCCTGGATGTTCTTTGCAAAACTCTTCCACGGCTACACAAGCTAATTTTGCAGCTTCAAAATTAATTTCATAGGCCAAGTGTTCAGTTCCATAGTCCGCTTGAGCAATCTTGGTTCCGCTGAATGTATTCGTTTCCACTATATCAGCGCCGGCATCCAAGTATGCCTACGTATGCAAATTATGTATAAAAAATTACATAAAAAACAAGAAACGAGAACATTTTTCGATTTTATGAATAGCACGATAGCACCTGCAAAACTATACCGTACCTTATGAATATCAATGATGATCCTTGGCTGGGTTAAGCACAGTAGGTCATTATTCCCTTTCAATGATTTTGAATGATTTTTGAATCTCTCTCCCCGGAAATGTTCTTCTTCCAACCGGTGTCTTTGGATCATTGTGCCCATCGCTCCATCAATGATCAAAATTCGATTGGACAGGTCTTTCACTAACTGCTTCTCACACGTTCCAAGTGACATGGTTATTGTTTTCCAAAAACGCGTTTTCAGGACTAAACAGGACGTAGACAGAAATCAGAGTTGCACAAAGTTTCTTGTAGTCTGAGTGTCTGAGGGAATGGAACATGAAACGAAATGAATGATGAAATGATACAATTCGTTCAGACTCTTCTGAGTCTTAGCCGGACCTCGACTGGATAAGTAATCTTGGTCAATGTCGATGCAGTATTAGAAGGATTGAGTACAAAGCGTGATGAGCCCGTGACTGCTTCATCCAACTCACAGTTTCAGACGATGGACCCAAATGGAAGGTTTCTTTCGAGCTACACTTTCAATGTGACAGTACACAGCTGGTGTGCTTTGACGATAGAGGAAGAATGGGTTCTAAAGTCCAACAGGTTCATGTATAACCTCCTATTAATATGCCATGCAAGATGCAACCCCTCTAAAATCCAATGTAAAAAAACGATAGATCTTTCTAGTTTCACTATATACGTATTAGGAAATTCTTAAGAGATGCAGGATGCAGCAATAATGCCAGTTCTGCCCCTTTGCCTCCACGAAAATGGCTATAGTAACTACGGCGATTAAACTACACAACTACAATCAATCTAACTATGTGAATGTGAATGCATTTTGCAGTTGACGACGCTGCTAATTTGCATACAGCAGCAAAGAGAATCCCTCACTCCCATGAATGGAAGAATAGTCACTCATATAGTACTGTCGTTTCATATTATTACATTGCAGTCTTTGTTTGCATGACCTAAATTTTCGTTTCATGACTTACGCCGCCGAGGATACGCTTTCTCTTCCTTTCGCATACAATTGCAGTGTGTAGTGTAACGTACACCGGAAGATCTTTGCATACGATGGCGATGGCGCATAATGTAGATAAATACTGTTGTTAAACGCAGATGAATGTTTTGATTATTTAATCAAGTAATAGAGCTACGTGTAGGAGCTGCGTACAAAAATTGCAGAAAGGGAAAATTCGCAATTGAAAAGCATATTGTGCCGTAAGTCACATAGCCCCATGAAGCTGAAAAACCCCGGATTCCATATTCCATACGCATTCCTAAAAACTTTGCATTTGTATTGTATTGAAAGGTGACACAAAAGGTTCGGACGCGTCTCTTTTTGTCATGCAAAATTGGAAAAATCCAAAAGACTTGCTTGGCTGATGTTCCCTCTTAATTTGCATGTAACTGCTCTGTGATTGCAGGGATGCAGCAAAGTTATAAATGGTAGAAACTAGGTGAATGGAACACGTTTAAAACGTATGACCATCATTATCATATCGTGATGATTCTCATTCTCATTACATCATACATGAAACGGCAACAGGGTACGATAAAAAGAAGCAAGGCGACCTTCTCTTCTCTCACAAAAGCACTTGAATCCAACAAAATGTGGTGGTAAATAGGGATATAGCCGAGGGATCCATGAAACCCGCGTCAAGGTCTTTCCATTTTCCATGAGCAAGCTGCTCTCTCATTCCATCTCTCCAGTTCATTTCTTTCCTTACAGCCGCAAACTCCTTTCAAGCCAGGACCATCGTCTTAAACCTAAGTAGAAACTAAGGTAAGAATTTGTTGAAAAGCTGTGTTTTAAATATTTGTAACTGGGTCTGCAATTTTCGCGATTTCATGGCGTTGCGACATGATATAACTGAGATTTGAAATTGTCCAGTGTGCAAACGCAAACGGCAAAGCGTAACCGAGTAACAAAAATGCATTTCTCAACAGCTGAGTAGTATTGGAAAAACGGGAACCTGGAAGGAAACCTACGGGTGTCTCTTATATTTGCAAAGAGAAAGTCATATTTTTGAAATGGCATTTTACCTTAAGCTGAAGCTAATTTTTTGAATGTAGTTTGGTAGCAACTTGGTTTGTTGATTGAGAAAGTCTTGTATAGTAGGCAAATATAAAAGGCAGGTTATTTTTTCATTTGTTACATACACAACACAAACGATAATACGCAGTAGTAAGTTGTACAATGACGCTATATTCACATCTTATGTGTGTGCTCATATGAGATATCCTCAGTGGATTTGCAAAAGGTGGGAAAAAAGTGGACCTTGTTTGCAACTACTTTAACGTGTGCGAATTGCACAGGCCATGATTTTGCATTATAGCTTTGTATGGGAAAGCCATCAAAGAATGCGAATAATATACGTCCTTCTCGATTCTTCCATTCGTATGCAATTGATAATTTAAGTGTTCTCAGAAAGAAAACTGCAAAGTTCAAACTGTAGTGTAATATATATCATATTCATCATGAATGACATGAATGATTCATGTCGATGTCATGCATCATCGCATGGAATCTGAGGTGTTGAATGGTTGAAGATTGAATACTTTTTAAATAGAAATTATATGTATATGTTTTATATTTTCAGAAATATTCAAAAATGGGAGAATCCAAGACAGCAGAACAAATAAACGATGGATTTTTCTCAGGGGTTTATGATGAAATTGTGTCATCCCCTGTGAACCTTGCTTTGTTGGCGGCCATTGGTTTCCTGTTAGTTAAGATAATTCAAGGATGGTTGCGAAAGGAACCCGAGTTTAATCCACCGCCCCCACCTCCAAAAATGAAGAAGCAAGATCTCACGACGGAAGAGCTTCTGAAATACAATGGGAGCGTTCCTGACACTCCAATTTGCTTAGCTGTTAATGGGAAAATCTTCAATGTGTCTCGCGGAAAACGATTTTATGGTCCTGGAGGACCATACGGAGCCTTGGCGGGTCACGATGCTTCCCGAGCCTTTGCAAAGTTTGAGCCCGAACTTGTAAAAGACGAATATGATGACCTGTCTGACCTCACCACTAGTGAATGGCAGTCAGTCAAAGACTGGGAAGACCAAATGGGTGAAAAGTATGATTACGTTGGTCGGTTGTTGAAGCCTGGTGAAAAGCCACAAACTTACGACGACGAGGAAGAAGACAAGAAAAAAGGCGATTAAAAATGCCCATCAAAATGACCGCTTCATGACCTCTCTGAAACAGCCAAAACGAAATTGCTGATGACTCTAAATTGAAAATTAATTTACAATCAAAAGTTTTAAAAAACAATGAGCTAAAATTCTTTATCAATAGAGAAACGTATTTTAACATGCGTAAAGACACCGTAAAATGAAATAACTTAACTATTATCATCAATCATCAGATCATCACACAACACAGCTTCACATCACAGCATTTTGTGTTTTCCATAATTTACGTTGATATTTTTAAACATCACTATATTATACTTTTTGTGGGTAACTTGTAACTTCGTACCTTGGTTCAGACACTTAGTTAAATCGTTAAATGTTTACTGTGTACTATAATTGTGATTGAACAGGCATTGAAGATTGAACCTACTACTACTTAAAATCTGTTTCACAAATTACTTTTCGGCCAGCATATTTCTTCTAAATATATACTGTACGATAAGAATAAGACTCCTAATAAGACTACCATAACCATAACTATGATTTAACTTGTCTTATGACCTGGAATCTGGAATAAATGGTGAAAAAATGCTGTTTTATCGATATCACAACTTTATATTTCTGATTCGAAAATATTATTTATTTATTATACAAAAAAAATCTCAGGCACTAAAGTTGAGCATTGGTAACGAAATACTTTCCAGCTTTCTCCTGCAATTGTTTGTCTTTACACAATTTTGTCAAATGGTGAATGACATTGACTTCTGCTGCAGCATGCAAATGCTCAGGAACGTCTCTGTACACAACTTTGACAATTTCTTCCGATGTCATTGGTGAAGTAGCGACTTTCACACTTTCCATGATCTGCTTTTCCCTTTGATTCCTATGCTCAATGTAATACTTGATTTTGTCAACAGGATTTTCAACAATGGGTCCATGTGCTGGATAAATGAGGGAGGGTGCCATTTGAAGAATTCTATCTAGTGATTTCATGTAATCGTACAGGTCTTCAAAAATTGCAGTTCCTTCTCCCAAAATACAATCTCCGGAGAAAAGAGCATTTTCTTCTTTCAAGTAAACAGAAATGTGATCAGTCGTGTGACCAGGAGTATGATGAATTTTGAGTGTAGCACCTTCAGTTTCAATCACTTGATTGTCTTCTAAAAATCCAAATGGATAAGTGCTCACTTGATCAGCACTTGACGTCACTTCATTCCTACGATATTTCAGTACTTTAGGTTTGCTAGTCTCAAATGAAGAATGTAAGTCTTTCAAAGCACCGATGTGGTCATGATGCCAGTGTGTGATAATAATGTTGTCTACAAAGACACTTTTCTCTTTAAGAAGTTTGAAGAGATTGTCGACGTATTCTGGAAATCCATCTTGACCGGCATCTATCAAAACACGACGAGGTCCCGTGCCCACTAAATATACATTCGTTCCCTGGAGTGTCATATGACCCGGGTTACAACCTAATATTCTCCATACTCGTGGTGAAAGTTGACTTAGCTTTGGAATCACGTTCATCTTCGCCCTGTCTCTTTTGTAATGTTATTCCAGTTTTTGAGGATCAATCTGCAAAGAACGACAATCAAAAACGGTCTCATTAATCAAACTAAATATAAGAACAATACACAACTGCTGCAAAACTAGTGCAGCTGTCACGATTGTCATTTTGAGACTAAACATAAACAATGCAAAACTACACGTTTAATACCTATTATTTCAGGATACGGAATGCCACCAAACTATGTACAATTTCAGTGTTTTAATTTCAATGTTGTTTGGCATGAAATGTCAAGTATACCACTGAGAAATGTCGAGCAGTCAAGTATGAATATACAACTTCAGGTCCATGATTTGTAGTTCTCGACTCGTCCTCGACTCTCTATTCTTCACTGATAATGATAATAATAATAGTGAATTGGAATTGTGTACTTTGTACGTTTTTGACTGATTAGAGTTATTACGTCTTTGACTGTTTCCAAACACTGAACGTGAACACTTGAACAGTGTTCGTTAGATCCCAGGATTCACATTCACAGCTGAGTCGCGCACATCTTAATACCACCGATTAGTCTGCAAAAAACACAGGATGTGCACGAATAAGCCGCCACAATCCGTTTCAGTTTCATAGTAAAGAAAATTCGGGTAAAAAGAGAGCTCAAGTTGCTCAAGTCGGGTTGGCTGGCTTATTTGCTATCTGAAATTCCTGTGTCGCACTCCGCTCCGCACATTACATGAAAAAGCATGGAGTTATTCCAAAGATCCAACACATGGAAAGTCGACACTAAACACGTCTAACATTCACTTGCATAAAAAATGTCCAGTACTAGACATGGAACGAATACTCCTGCTCCGGTGAAATCGTCCCGGGTACCTTTTCCATTTCAAAAAAACGGATCTCTTTCATCAAAAGTGGTGAAAGGATTCATAAATCATGAAAAAGAAAGTCGCCATAAAATTCATAGTCAACAGTGCAAAGCTTGTGGTGAAGAGAAGGAAATGGCGCTTGGAGTTTTCGCATGCAGACAGCTTGAAATGACGTGGGGGCTACGGATTTTTGACAACTGATTCCCTCATTTTGAAATGTGACATGACCCATCGAAAAGTTGACATTACCCAGTTCCGAAAAGTGGTCATGTAGTCTTTTTAAAAGTCTTTTGAGCCTTTTTCTTGAGTACAGCTGAGAGCTGTCTTTTTGGCTTGTGTCGTAAATGTAATGGCACTACTCTCTGGCACAGGGAAAAGGCTTCTCTTATGCCATCCTTGCCTATGTTATTGGCCCAATTCATTCCGTAGCATTTTAGGTAGGCCAACAACTTTTGCTTGCTTTTCCCTATGCTTTCAGTTCATCTTGACGAAGAACCATTTGACTTGACTCGATCGTCGAAGCAAAAGAAAAACTTTTGCTTTTGGGTGTTCGACATTCGACTACTCGGACTCGGGCCTAAAACTTTTTTTTTCAGATGGGGAAGAAGTTGCTTCAAGTCGTGTAGTGTGTGCTTCATCAATTTGCGACCATACGTTGAAACACCCAATTGGAAAAAATGTAAAGTGAAAGGCACGTCTACACTCAATTAGGGTTTTTAGAACTCGGTTCCTTATTTTTACCCATCTTCATTTTGACAAGTAGTGCAAAAGGAATACAAAAACATTGAACTCGTCATCATCGTCATTAGACAAGAAGAAAGTTTTTTTTTTTAAAAAAAAAGCAGCAAAAAAAGTTGACGTTGTGAGCCGAGCATTTCTGTCGCGAAAAGTCAGTGTCGTTTAAAGAAAAACGTCAGTTTCATTTGTGTGGTCTTGTTCTTTTTCAATATGTTCTATTGTTTTCAATAATTTATGAGAATCAGGTGTTTGTACCGGAAATCCTTTCGAGCTTTTGACCAGGAGGGAGCAATAAAATTATTATACAACTCATTTGCACACAGCTGTACAAATCCCTTGTGGGACTTTGAAAGTAATCCAATAGAAAGAGTTTGCGACTTGCGACGGATTCTTCCAAGATTAAATAAGTGTTGGGAAGTGAATTTGAACAAACCACTGTCTCATGAACGGAAGTGATTGTGTCTATAAATATACATAATTTCGTAGTTTGGTAGACATGTCGGGTGTCGCCCCTACAAATGTGAACAAATTACCCGGTTCTCCATCAACGAGTCGCTCAGCTGTACCAAATACATCGAAAAAAGTACAATTAGGTGGATTTAGTTTTGAGTCTGAATCATTACCTGATTTTAGTGAATTTGAAGAGACCAATTCTGATCATTTGGATTTGGAAAAATTAAGGTACAATTGGATTTTTTGTGAATTATTAATTATTATTAAAGTAGATTCGAATAAACTTAACCTGTAGTGTAAATATAGCAATGCAATATTTATTATTGTTATTGTTTGTGTTCACTTTACCTTTACCTTATCACACTTATCAGTTGTCAATATTGTCACCTTTCGGTTTCAATTTTTGTTTTTTATGACATTGCATTTACCATCCATTTTATGAGCTCTTACATTCAATTTATTACTTTTTCATTGTGATTTTTACTGTGTGTTCATAGTGTGTTTTGCGAATTCGCAAATATTGACATTGCAGGACAAGTCTACCAGTGCAATGTTTTTTTTCACGTTGACTTTTTACATGACTTGCATCCTTGCAAATAATTCCACAAGCTAAAAACAATGATGATTTGACAAACTAAAAGATTGCAATGTAATTTCGTGTGCACTACTAATGTGTGTTTGCATGATATTTTGTTTGCAGTGTGTTTTGAGTTTTGATGTCGATCTTTAAAAAGCTGCTTAACTGAAGCACAACTTCCAGTTTAGAGGTGGACGTGGACTCGTGGACCTCTTAATTTCACTGACATCGTTAGTTTTGATGATCTGCAAATTTGCAAATTCCACTGAAGCTTTGAAGCAATTTCATCACATTTTTATCGTCGTTTGCTACGTACCGAATCTCTGTACGCCTTTCACGAATCTACATGTAGTCTTCACAGAATAGAATTAACCGTTGATATTGTTGTAACAGGACTAGTTTTGTGTCAACTTTTCTAGTAGTTAACGAAGATTCATTTACTGAAACGGAATAATTTTTTTGCCAAAAATACAATTACATTATAAACAATATTATTTGTTAATCTTAGGTAATCTGAAGAGAACCGCAGCTAGAAATCTCACAGTAGAATTTCAATTAGTCAATGTTAAACATTTTTGTAATATTTACCTCGAGTGAAACAACGTACCAAAAAGAAATCAACTAATACAAATTCCCGTGCTTTATATTATTCTAATGTACCAAAAGTATATCATATTGTTAACTGCACATACCATTGCATGACCAGAAGTTTTAATTAGCTTTAGTTGAAAAAGGACCTAATTACAGTTTGGAGACCAAAAATAATGTTGACCACCAATTGTTACAAACTTGTAACCAAATAACATATTTTATAGTTACATAATAATACCCCAAGTTCTAGTGATAGTCTGTTATTAACCTTATAGTATAACAAAACAAAAGTATATGTTGCTGTTGAATTATACATTAACTCTATATGAATTTGTGACATTTCCATTTAAAGCTGTTATGTAGTTTGCTAACCTAGAAAGAATCTAATGTGCTCTTTCAACAGTCATACCTTCTGACAAAAGTGATCTGTTAAATATTAGTACTCGTAACTGTAACTGTTTGCTGCTATTTTTTGATGGAAACGTAATTTTATATGTTAAAATAGTTGTTAGAAAGTACGAATTTAGTATTTTTGTTAAAGTTACAAAAATTCGTTTGTTTCGATCCCGGTTCTCGCTCGTCCCAATACTCGACGAATTTCAACTTCAACGGTGAAACATTTGACTAATACAATTGACCCCAAAACTTACCCTGACCTCCTCCTCACCTCACATTACGTCACCAGGAGACCATCGGACGGAAAAATGGCTCCCGTAACTACCATTGAAACGGTTACAATCAGCCGACCACTCAAGGTAAGAATTCGTTGTTTTGAGTGTTGTTATTTCCATCACAAAGCTTTGTATCATTGGTACACAAGGCAGTTCGTTTCTTTGGTGCTTTGCAATTTTTTCTTTGATTTGCTATCTTGAGAATGCGGGTGGCCCAAAAGCCACAAAATATGTTATGGGATTTTGGTTATGGCTGGCGTGACTTGTTGTAGATAGGATTTCTATATTTCTTTCATAAGATTAGAAATTGGAAATCCTTTTTTACGTATCTACATTTCATATGTATTGTGTATTACATCGTGACCTCGTATTTTTCACTTCCTCTCGTAAGTTTATAGGACTGGAAAGTTTATTTTAGATTTATTGCGGACTCCAAAACATCAGCTTCTCGAAAACGCAAGCGAAAGGTTCATCTCTCTCTCTTTCTTGTAGCTTCATGATTTATTGGTATTGATCTCATGCCTTAGAGACGACTTTGGAGACTTCCAAATACGCAAAGTGAGGTGTCCTAAGCTTTTACTCCTTTTTTCAGACGAGGAAAGCTAAAGCCAAATGTTCAAATTCTCAAGTATTTTTACATTTTACGGATTTTTGGATAAACAATCTGCGGAAATCCTTCAAGCATCTGTTTAGACAGTCGTCAGCAGTATTCGGCGCTATGTTTTCGACAGCCCATCCATCTATTCATGGGAATTGGACCTGAAAACCAAATACTTATTTGGGCGGTGATCTAATGATTTGAGTGAGCACACCTTTCACCGTAATTAGTTCTTTAATTTGGCCTTTGAGTGCTCAGGGATCTAATTTACTCGACAGGATTGAAGCACCGCAGTGCGTCTCGTTCCATTACACCCACTTTTAAAACTCTTGCTCAACTACTATTCATTCCAGCAAACAAAAGTCTTCCTAGAAATCATTCAAAG
>JABASF010000764.1:0-32369 GCA_019776145.1 Harlomillsia oculata
GTGAAGTCTAAAAAAACATTTGTTGTTGTTTGTTATTACACAGATGCGGTTTATGTTAAGTGTATATTACCATTTACATTTACCATAAGCCAAACAAACAACGAACAAAAATGTGATGTGGCTGTAATTGCAATCTTTACCTTCAATACAACATCTAAAGCTGTAGCTCTTTTTTCGTAAAAAATTCTTTGTTGTATTTTATATGAATAGTACAAAAGGAGAGAATAAGGCTCACGCAGAGCAATGTACACAAAGATAGTTAATTGTTGCTGTGGGTGAAGGTTTTCAAAAAACTTTTCGTGCAAACTACTATTATTATTAGTATATTGTAAATTTTGTTAGAGCTGCGTGCTATGAAAAATCTGGCCTCACATGTAATGTGCCTTTATGATTAAAGGTGAAAGAAAAATGCGGGAATTAGTAATGTTGTCTAATCTTCTCCTATGCTACTATAAAGTTTACACGTTATAATTATAATTGCATGAATCAGTCCGACTTCATAACGAAAAGGCAAACGATTCATCGTCCTATAATAATCATTTGGTAGTAGTATTTCTCTTCATTTGCAATCGTGTTACAATTAAAACAAATCTTGTTACGATCGTTTTCTTCTCATTTTTGTAGTCGGAGCACGCTCTTCATCATCTTCTTCTTCATTGCACTGCTGTAATTGTTTGTTGGGATATTTTCATAATGTGCGGTCACACACATAAACACACGCATTCGAAAATAACGTTCAGGTTTAGAAGTGCGTGAATTGAAAGTCTGTCCAATGGGTTGAACGAATGAACGCATAACGAGGGATAATGCAATTGACCCAAAATTCACTATAATCATATTATTTTTCTATTTCTCCTTCTCCTCTCTCTCACGTGCGAAAGCGGCCGAGGGTTGCTTGTTGCTTCTTGCATTATTGTACTTATAGTATATGTACATTTATATTCTTTGGTGCAGAATCTTGGGGTGTCTCATTTTCTCCATTAAGAACAAAACAGAGAAAAGGCGCTGCAATGCTAACTTTACAACGTATAGTTGTATATAGTAATACAGCATTGCAGTTTGAAGAGTTTGAACCGTTAAGTTTGGCCAAAAAGACTTCACAACACATAAAGTTCATGATGCATTGAGTCCTGCGGAACACAGGGAAGAGGGAAATTGATAGTTTGATGGGATGATCAAAATTACTAATTACATGAAGCAAAGTGCGTTGAGTTTTCAATGATTTAACATGCCGAAACAAGCGGTCATGTCGTTGTCGGTCCGTTTGGTCATGCTGGCCTGCTCTCTTTCATTTTGTCTTATATCATTAAATTGGATTAAAAAAATTTTGCTGGTAGTAAAATATTGTTTTATTGCTTTTATAATTACCACAACAGAGTAGTATGGTCAAATTTTAGTTTAAATGCTAATAATCTTTCACATACATTAATATTAATACTCCCATTAATTCAATTTTATCGGCAAGTAAGCACTGCGAGCTGAACACTGCTGAAAAATGTTTCTAGTACATGTGCAGTGGACTTTCTCTGATCGTTGTTGTACTATATTATATTAATGTAATAATGTGTAAGCTTGGATTTTGGAAATTGAAGAATTGAATTGTGTCTTTGACAGTTAGAGGAACGGGAAACTGCAGGATCTTCCTCTTTTTTGACCAAGACGAAATAAAAAGATTTACGGCATTTAACAGCATGTGTTTGTGCGAACTTTGATGTGGACTCCACTTTCCTTCGATGTTTTTCAATCGGCTGAGTGATCTCTGAGACCTTTTTGACTGCTCAAGCGACGACTCTGTTTTTGGGGCTAAATTATTTTCTTCTCTCGTTAGTAAAAGGCGCTACTATAACATTTTAGTCAGTGACCATTTAACAACATTTCGCCTTCCTTCACGTAGAGCAAGTCAGTGTACAGTGTAAGCCCATGTCTATCATCTTTGGAGTCGAACTTTGTATTATGAGTCTTAATGAGGTGATGTACGATGAGTGATGAATGCTCACTACAGGAACAAACTGAACACACTCATTTCGTTGAATCTACGCAGTTCTCAAACGCATCTTTCTATTAGGTACGAGACGCATTGTAAGCACGTTTCTTCCCCTGTCTTGTGCATTATTGGTCTCACTTGAGATTTCACGGTAGGACAAGTGGCTTAATATTTATATTTTTACGAAAGATTGTGGTCAAAGAGGATTCTTTTTGGCTGACTCGATTCAGTGAAAAGATGATATAAATCAGTGCAGTATTAAAAAGGAGGAGGTGATTCTTTTCAAATTCTCTCTTTTGTGCACCTGAGTGTGCCAAACAAGGGAAACCAGAAGACACAAGAGTGGTTTTTTCATTGTTGAGGGACGACATGCCAATTGGTCTCCAGTCATATTCCACTCTTATTCGTTTTATCGTGTTGACTCGTCAAATTTTCATGATGGAGCCGTGCGATAAAAGCGTACATGTCCAAAAAATTGCTCTTGTTTGTCACTTTTTGTATTGGCATTATCTCAGTAGCAACTCCTGTTAGAAAACTAGCTTCGAGAATCTTTTGTCATTTGCCGTTTCGTACTAATGTGCCAAGGCTATTTGTATTTTGGCACTTGTCGACAGAGAAAAAAAAATAAATTCAGGTGAAAAGAAACTCTCCTAGCACTGGTGCCAGTAGAGCAGTATCTATGTAGTTACATCTTGTGACTTGTGAGTATTGTCGATGTCCAACTTTGCTCATCGCTTCACTTAAAAGGGAAAGAGGAAATGAGTTGGGCACCATCATCGCCATCGCATCGCTGACACGCACTGTCGTCAAGTTCATATCACAAAAGTTATAAAAATGCATTAAATTTTTGAACAAAAAACGCAATTTTTGCCTTCCCACATTTCTACTATTTAATTTTCAAATGAACGGAACAGAACAGAACATAAAATAAGACAAATTACATGTTTGAAAGCATTTCGTCAAGGAGGCGTAGGTTCAATAAAAAATACTAGCTTTACAATGATAATGTCAAATACCAAAATAATCAAAAGATCATCTGCTTTAAACCTTGGAAGTTCTAGTTTGTGGCAGTTTTGCTGGAGACATCCAAGAAAACAATTTTTGAATGGTTTTGGTGACTTCAAGGCTATTTCTAACCATGAGAATTATCGCATTTACTCAGGTGTGTAAAAATACCTACCGGAAAATCCGTGATGTGCGTGTAATCCATAGATTCTTGTGTTACGTATTTCAGAAGAAGTCAAGCATTCCTTAGTTAAATTGTATATGTGGAACGTGGCTTAGCTTTGAAAGCTACTATTATTTTTTGGACAATCTGCATCTGCAGAAAGGCACAAAATCTCGTGGTTTCCTCCATCACGTGCTTCCAATCAACCTTTTTTTATCACATTGTCATTTAATGGAAAGTTATCATTTGTTGATGCTAAACAAAGTTCATTCCGTAACCAGTTTTTTTTAGTAAACCTACAACTAATACGAATCTTTATGAAAAACTATACAACATAGTCTGCAATTTTGTGATTCAATGACTTCGCATTCCGATTCCGACAGTGAAATTGCAAGACGCACGACAAACTATTCAGCTTTAAATCTTTTTTGTTACTGTTAAAATGTCGAGAGATTAAGTAGCCACTTTTTAAAAAGTTACTTCTGCTCTCAAGACATTTTGTAGCGTTCCTCTTCAACATAACGAGTTGTACAAGTTGTACTAATCTGAAAAATTGTGAAAATGGTTGTGTGTTCATTCTGTACATTCGCTTAAAATGACGCTCGTAATACTTAAATGTGATGTCCGGCAATTTGAATAAGAGGATGAATGGTATAAATTAACACATGAAATAGTTTCGTATACGTAAAATTTGTTCCTCTAATTTTATTCATGTATGGTTTGAAAAGGAAATCCTTGTTACTTTTTTAGTACTTTTAATCTTGCTGTTTAACTTAACATTTTTATTTGAATGTACTTATGGACTGAAGAATTGAAGTTAGGATCAACATTTGTCCCAAACTCGTCGTATTTTAAAACACTTGTAGAATAGAACTTGATACAATGGGCTTTGATTGATTTTTTTTGATGGCATTTATTTCACTTTCATTTGATTGAATGTACATTTGTACATTTTTACCAATTTGTAACTCCGATGGCGACAACTTAGTCTGCACCCAAAAGAAGGTGAGATACCCAATTTGGAGATTGGGAGAGCCTTGTCTCGTCGTAGTTGTATCAAACAGATAATTAGCTTGACATGTACAAATTCAAGTTTCCGTCAATGTCCATACATTGTAAGCGTTTCGTAGGCACCTTCTCGTATTATTTGAAAGCAGTCGACGTCCAGACAAGCTTAATTAGCTTCACGGCTAAACCAACTGCTACAAAATGTAACAAGTCATTGATGAAGAGGAATTTATTGAAACTCACTCATGTGTGTGGGCTTTGTCTTATAGTGTCATTGCCAATTACCACAACTTGGTGCATTTTCTTTCTGGTGGGCGCATTGCATTGGTATGTACAATGTCCCATTGTTCCAGTTAAGTTGCCCCACTCATAATTTCAGCGGTAAATACAGGACAAGTTCATTTGTTTATTACCGATTTGCAATTTGACTATTACAATTCTTGATGAATCAGAAGCACAAAAAATAAAGTGCAATTGCAACTGAATTTTTTTTAATAAAAGAAAACAGCATTGAAAATTCACTGCATGCGCAATGATTTCCCATAGAAATGTAAAAAAGTAAGAAAAAACGTGGGTTTACGCTAACACTACCCAGGCTCATGTGGTAGATACAAAACTCGACCAAGTGACACTGATTTAAAACAGAAAATAGTGACATTCCAAATTATCCAAATGCTGCGAATTTGAGAGGGAATGTGAACAGAGAACTTGACTTGTATACTTGTCTTCTGTTTTCCTGTCTCCACAAACCGTTCCCTTTTGTTTCCAACATGGTTTTTTGTTATATACCAAAATCTGCACTTATTTAGGAGGATATTGAATCAAGAACTTACTGCCTCAACTCTCCTTTTCTGACGCTAAAAAATCCAAAGCCAAATGCAACAAGAAGAAAGAACTTTGTGCGGCTCAATGAGTTGGTCAGGGTCTTTCCTATGTCCTTTCTTTTTTCCAGTCGGTCTCATTCACTTCCATTTAAGTTAACGCATCGTTTGAAGTTAATAGATAAGTTAGGGTCAATGAAGGAAAAAACCAAGTTGAAATTAGTAGACATTAGAAGGTAAAAAAAGAAAGGATAATGCATTTTACTGACTATAAACAAATTGAAAGTGCAAAGTCAAGTCAAATCTAAGTGTGACAAGTTTGTGACTATGAGGCTTTTGTAGACTGGAACGATTTTGTGCGATGTTCAAGTGAGCGGGTGTAGAATTCTGAAGGAATAAATAAAGCTAGAGTGTTTGTGAGTGATTTGTCCATTCATTGATGTTACTATACTTATACAATGTAATTACACAGTAATTGTAAGGACATGGCGTTTGTATACGACTGGTGTGTGTGGGAATTTCGCTTTTGTGTTCCTCCTGACGACTACGAGAGAGAGACTTTTTAGACTTTAAGTGTGTGTGGAAAGTAAAAGAGGTTCAAAATGAGAAAAAGAGCATTGAAGAGTGAGCAAGTGCATAGAAGCTTGGCCAAATCATCAGTCATCGCAGCGCACAATAATCACAATACGAAAAAGGTTTTTTGGAGTTTGCGAGTTGAGTCGCCCTTTTCAAATTGTGTTCAACCAAAAGAGCTATAGTCCTATAGTTAAAGAAGGAATGTTGAGGGTAATGATGAGTTTAGAAGGGATGACGAAGAGAGGCCCTTATTTTACTTGTAACTTGAAGTTGAAGTGAATGGGCCATTGGGAATTTAGGGATGACGACTCCAGTGCACACACTCGTGACTGACTGAGAGTACACTGTACGCAGGAATGAGAGAAACCACCGAAGCCCATCAGAGAGTGAGATTTGCAACCAAACTTTGTGAGTTGGAGGATTTTTCAGTTAGTGTGCCGTGGGCTAATTATCCCTTATTACTGGAGCACATCGCTCCTGTGCTCTTTGCACCCCCGCAGATCTTTGTCTGTTTCAGACAGACGTCGTCACTCGTCTCTCGTACAGTACATCGCTCTTTCTGTTTACACAAGCAAATCTCTCGTCCCTTATTACAGTTTTTCCTTGCTCTTCGTTTTGAACTTCATCAAAAATTGAACATGACGCATGATGAGATTTGGCGTAACCATAAAGTACAATATGTGCACAGTATTGGACAAAACCAAAATATAGTTCGTGGCCACCCTTTAAAAAAATAGTACGTATATAAGTTTATTACACAAATTTCACTTGCATCTGCTTTTGCTTGCCTCCCTTTTAGGGCGTAAACAGAGAAGTCAGTCAGGAACTAACAGGCAGCGAAATGTAACCAATTTAGCAAGTGTTTTCAACTCTCTTCATCTCAATCAGACGTCATTATTGATGACAACTTAACCTTTTTTTCTGTGGCTTCTTTTTGTCAACATCTATTCTCACTCTTTATGCTCAGGAGAGCTGAAATCAAAAGAAAACATATTTTTGAAACATGTCAGACCAAACCACAAACTTTACATTATTGTAGTAAATGCCAATCACTGGTAAACTCGTTAAACTCCATAATACAAAAGTACATGCTTTGATGTGCTCTGGTCTCACTCATTGGCTGAGTTTAATGCTCGACATACGCTTGACTGTAATTATGACAGTTGGAACTTTTCCTACAATTATATCATAGTAAACTAGTTCTACACACCGAACACAATTTTCTCACATCTTATGTATAATATTTTCTTTCATTATGAAATATTCATTACGCATTTTCTCTTAGAGGTGAGTGTAAGTTAAACTAATTTAGTACACAGCATACGAGTGTAATCTACGCACGCTTTTGCATTCAAAAATTATTTTGTGACCATAATCAGCATTTTTAGTCTCACATTTTGAGCACACTAAATGCAAACTTGCACCTTGCAAATTTATATAACTTTTGACTTTTCTGACCGCTGGAGTCGCATCAAGATTTATCTTTTAGAGAGCACTAGCTTAATAATGTTACAGCTTCAGAATTATGGTGGTGAATGTCCTTTTTCGAATATAACATTAATTCATGCTGCTTTCACGCTGAGGACGTTCATCGTTCCATGCCATTTTTGCACACATGCCTTTTAGAATTAATTATTATTTGTCTTGTCAAAACCGTTAGTTTGACACAAGTCATAGTCGAACAAATTATGATTTAGTTACTATGTATGTACTATATTTCATTGTTCAACTGTGCACAACAAGGAATGTCAACAAAAGTTGTCATTGATGAAAACTACTATATTCCATATGTATTCCATAAGCACACTAAGGGGCATTTTTAGATATTACAGTTTACAGTTCACACAGTGAGCAACGACATTAAATTGTAATGTACTTTGTTGAAGAAAGTCGTATACTCGGAATTGTTAGTTCTTTGTAATGGTAGAATATTGTTCAAAATGAGTCGGCGTCGGCGTGAGCACTTGACAGTGTTGGAGTGCTGTCACTGCCCTGTCATTCATGTCAACTATGTGCTGACTGAGTTATAAATGTGTTTGAGCCACATATGTCATCAGAAGCTTGTCATGTTAACACCACCAATGTCATCCTATACTTATATTCTGCTCAACAGAATCCAAGTCATAACTCTCACTTCAGTTCTAAGTCGGTTAGTGCAACGGCCAAGGTCAAAATCGCAAATGTTACCAAAGCCCCAATAGATCATAAACAGATTCAAGCATGCATGCGTGCATGTTCGCAAACATTGCTACAACTTGCTACGTGCATGTCATAACATTGCACAATTCGTTGTGTGTATGATCTGCTTCAGTAAATAAGCCGTTGCCGTTGAAATACTTTATACCATCTTAAAACTATAAGGAAAGGTATTTTTTATATCACCTAATGCGTTAATAACGTCGTTCAATCTACATTTAAAAGCGCAATATTGTGCTGTACAGTGGAATTCTTGCATTAATTCAGTCATAGCCTACACAATTTTACAACTTTCAATTATATTTAACTACTCAACGTAAGCTCAAACCTTCCGCAAAAGAAGTACGAAACTCTACCGCGCAAGAACGATGCTTCTTGAAGAGGATTAAGGAAGGAATGTTGTCAGTCACTGATAAAAACATGCAATTTTTTGTTAATTTTTTTCTCTTCAGACGTTTATTACAATTATAACAAACACATTTGTTAAAAGCAAAGAAAATAGGGTTGTTATTGTACAGAAAGAACACGTTTCTCTTCTTATATGAAGTATAGTGATCCAAAGTGTCGAGCAGAGGCGTCTTTATTGATTCTTTTGTTTTCTTGGAACATAATGAACAAACCCACACTCTTTAAATTCGTCTGTAAAGTCACTTGACGTTGTTGTCGTCCACTGTCGTGATCGTGACAGAAATAAATGGCAGGAGTAATTGAATTTTTTTGAAAGTTTTAAAACCCTATGAAAAGTAAGAGTAAAGGGGAAAAAAGTTTTTATGGAAATGAGCGTGAAGATAGGGCTAAAAGTTAAAATTAGGAAGTTTGGAATGAAAGAGCTTTTCTTTGAAGAGGTTTGGCCTCGTGAAGTACTAAATAGTCATTCGTGCCCACACACGAACGACGTGCGTCCTGTCGCATGAACAAAACGGAATGCGTTTTCAACGTTTGAAGGCGACACGGATTCGTCAAGTTGTAAAGTTATAGTTGTGGAGAGTTTTAGTTAAAAATGAAATGTGCATTTATTATAATTGGGAATTCGCAATAGTATAGATGTACATTATAAAACGTAGTCATAATTACTGAGTATACATACAGCACAAGTCTCCACTTGCCACGATACGACTACGACTGACATAATTCATAGACTGTTGAGGTAATGTCATAATCACATGGGTAAGTAGGCCTTCCGTATAATCTTGGGCGAGTTCACAAAAGTGCTAATGCAAAAATGTTAAAGAGCCTAGTTTAGCAGTGGACAGAGTCATTTAGAGGTTGGGCATTTACCAATCTTGTACATTTGAACTCATGAAATGCGCAGGAGCCACCATCAACAAAACGATTGTGTACAAACCGTTTGCTCGTTGTTAGTCCATATTTTGTTTAACTTATATAACTCACATCAGTCGATCCAGTTCATGAGCAACATTATTATATTTGCCATTTTGGCTCAACGAATTACAGTAAGCATCACTGATATGACGTTTCGCAAGCACTATTATAATCCCAACATAAGCCATGTCGACAAAATCATTGAGAACAACGAAGATATTAAAAACAATCACATGATCCTGTAGATTTTAAACGCAGCTCAGTAAGTACAGAAGTACTAAATTACCGGCGGTAATAACAAGGATCCCATATATTGAAAATTATATTTTTTCTTTATGCATTGCATCGTGAAGCAAATATCCTAACGTTTCAAATAATACAGAAATACATATTTGTTCAAAGTATTATTCAATTGGTGTCATCCCAAAATAGCCCATTACTAATTGATTTCGTTTTCAGTATTAATGTATCCTAATCCTAAGTTGTACGCATAACGCAAACATGATGTGAAGAAAAAAAAATGCAGCCAGCCTGAAAGCTTGCATCAGCGCTAGGCATAATGCAATGCACTACAAAAATGCAATGCTTTTTAACAAGAAGATACGTAACAGAACAGAATTATCATAGAATAAATGCACGATACACGTCTTATAATATTCAAAATTTGTTTCGACTGCAGTTCAAAAGCCATATAGTCAAATTTTCCTTAACACCTTAACAATTTCAATTTTCACTGAAATGATATGTGCCAATGTGCCAGATTAGCTCACATTTTTGGATTTTCTGTTTGTCGTCTTGTTGTATTTCTCTATATTTGCAAGAACATTACATTGCATTATGCAAACAAAAAAGTTTACAAATTTGCTGAAGATAATGCTAAGTCTGCACAATTGTAATTTTCAAATCGTATATTTTATCCCCGTAATTATATTGTGTGCACGATTTAATATCATTTGTTTACTGTGTTTGAAGGCTACATATCATATAATTGGATTTTGGTGTTTTAGTATCGTGATGAGATGTGACTACGCAAAGATATAGCAATAGTTAGTAAATTGGTGCTGATCAAATTGTGACAAACAGTGGGATTCGAATTTTTTCATATAAGGTTTAGCTTCACACCTAGAACTGTAATGACTATAATAACAATCTTCAAATAAAAACAATCATTGCTGGTGCAGATATTTAATAGCATTTCAGTTTTCACAATGCTACACCGCATTCATTGAGTTTGTGGTCGTTTTATCCACTTCTGCAAAGCTGAAAACGGAAAAACAGAACTGATATTAAGTATATATAATACTTAACATCAGTTATATCACTCTTATAGCATAATGATCTGTGTGGGTGTGCGTGTTAGTGTGTGAATTGGTAGACATTAATGACAATAAATCAAATAGTAAAAAACATTGTTTCGTGGCAAAAAGAAACAGAAAATCTTAACTTGTGTAAGCCAATAATTGTGGCAAAATGCGTGAAAACATTAAAGCAAAAGTTTGTGAGACCAACAACTAGTGAGTCAAATACGATTAAGCGTTCTTCTAGTTTAGTACTCTGCAATGTCACAAAAAAGCTATTCGTTGATTGCTGTGTGTCAAGAGCAATTTCCAAGTGACGTGTCCGGGAGCAGAAACAAAGGATCTGCCTAGTGTTAAAACAAAGGAAATAAATCGGTAGCACAAAAAGGCTGTCACATCACTGCGGTTTTGTGAGCTTAGGTGAGTCAACTTCTCCTGTAAATGTATCCTTTATTGCGTACATGGAAACTACAAAAAATGGCCATAAAAAGATTTCGTGTTAAGTAAAAATCTGTTCTGTTGAATTGGCACGTTGAGTCATGTCGTTGACGAAAAAGATCCTTGTACTTGAATTTTTTTCATTGGCTCAATCTGTCTTCTAATTTCTGACAGATTCCATGTACATTTTTTGCAGAACGTGCCGTTCACGAAGTTATACTTACCCGTACCCCTTTCAGCGTGGTTTTTAAAGAACCTTGAACTGAGTCATTCCTTCCTTGGTTTCCTGCGTCAGAGATCATTTCCAAGTTGGAGGCAAAAATTATCGAGTCGTAAATATAACAACATATTGCTAATAATAGAAATAATCATTATCAGATCACCTTTCGAGAAATTCTGTACATTATGCACCTAAAAGTAAAATTTCCTGGAGTTTTCCTTTGAGTCAGAACATTTCCAATATAATAGTCGGATTTGATGTTGAAAGTTGAAACACAGTGCATTCAGGAAGATGAAGGGATGAAACTGTCGAATGTACGTCGACAATCTGGTAAAATGGAATTATCGTGTTGTTAAGTTTCCATTGTTGGTAGGTAACTGCGTGTGCGGTTGCAGGTAGCCTAACAGGAATCTATGGACAAATATGGACACAGATGAGGTTGTTAATGACGGGTGAACCCCTGTGAAAATTTTCTGGTGTCACTGACTTCTTAGGATATTGTCCCACACGTCGTCATAAGAATCTCGTTGTTTGCAATGTTTTCAAGTGATTTAGTTCAACGCCGCACCTTTCCCTGTCCATTCCAATTTACAAGCTTTGGAAAAAAATGATTCATCCTCTCCTTTCTCGTAGTGGGAACAAGTTCCCTTTTCCAACTTCTTACAAACTGGCCTTTAGAGCTTAAAAACTGTACATGTTTGTTTGTGGATTGGGATATGTTTCGTGGACACGGCAAGGTTTCATCAAAACAGACACACAAAGCTGCTACGAATATGAGGTTTCCTTCATATATAGTCAGTTCCTTTGTACGGTGCGCATTATATGCAGATAAGCCTCTTCCATGCTCAATTCTCACTTGGCAGATTAGCAATCAACGTCGTTAGATCTTTGAAAGTTTTTTCTTGACGCGTTCCTTCGCACGCAGTCATTTTTTGCGATGATGACGATTAGATTAGATGAATGAATGCTTACCACCAAGATGCCTCGTCTTGAATCAATCGATATGCTGACGCATGTTGTTGTACTGAACTTTTTTGACGACTCCCTACAGAGTTCCCTTCTATGCTACGCATGCTTGTGTTATTGTTAATTATATTGTACTTGGATAACAACTTTATTATGGCATGTTATCCCTGATGACAATCTCCACAGTAGGAACACGATGCGCTTTTAATAATTACTGATATTATTATGGACAAATGACCGCCGTGGAGTACAGAGTACAATTACAAATAATGCCTGTACCAGAACTCGAACGTTTATTCATCCTTTAGAAATGGGTTCCTTCTTAAAGCAGTGCGTGTATATTCTTTAAAATCGATGTGAAACATTGTTCTTTTTCTAAAATGTAAGCTTTGAAAGAAAGTAAAAGTATGTCTTGCAAATATAATTTTGTCAAGGCTTGTGTGTGTACATGTTAAATACACAATGTTGGACTCTTAAAAGGTTATACAGTATTATATGGTTTGCGTTTACAAGCTCATTTTTTGGTCACATCATTGACCAGAATTGGGTAAAATGTGTCGAATGCACATGGTTTTACATGCACTATCCACACCGGATGCCCACCACTGGATTTCAAAATCCGAAACGACCTTTGCTCGTCATAGATTAGCACATATTTAGTCACAGTTTGCCTTTGGTCACAGGTTCTCCATTCTCATTCACTTGTGATGTGCATGGCGAATCGCGAGTGTGCAGTAAATTACCAATATGTCATTTTGTCGAGCGATGGTGTACGTAGTGCATAGTGTGGTGAATTTTTACGTCGCGTGCTCGAACTTATGTACACTATCCCATTAAAGTCGCGTAACAAGAAATGGACACGGAATTATGACTCAGGAGGATGTATTATGTCAACAAGTCAGGTTTTCGTGGTCACAACTAAACCAAATGCAATGAGTTTTCAATGGTACAACAATGGTTAAGAGTTTTTCTTTTTTGCTTCTTAAAACGAAAAATAGTATACGAGTAAAAGTTGTCCAATCAAATTCTCATGTAAAGAGAATGGCAAATGCTATACCATTGGATTGATGGGATAGGACATAGGACTAGTAGTTCTCAAAATTATGTCGTTGTTGGCCATAGAGTAATTCTTTCTATTGATAGATTAGTGAGTCTATTCAAGTTGCATCAAAACAGTCGCAGCTGGGCTATCTTAAGGTATCTTGTCCTGGATTCCAGTTCAATCAATTCATTTTCACTTGACCAACTCATAAATTTCAAAAGAACAACTTTTCTGGAGTCACACGATACCGGTCATTATTTTTAGTCTGGGTTCAGTTCAGTGTAAGAAGCATAGAAATACTGACCACATACAATTTTTGCCACTCAGATTACAAGGCAAAGGCCATCATGTTTCGTCGTTTCACCTCACGCTACGTTCCCCTATAATAATAATATACAGAAAATAAAAACATGCATGCACGACATATAAATGCTCGTATAAAAATATAGAAGAAAAGACCTTTGCTCTTGACCACAAAATGTTATTTCAATTTCAGTATTGTAAACAAAGTGTCATGGGCGATGGAATGTTGAATGGTAATTTTGACTTTTGGCTGGTGACTTCAGGAGACTTCTAGGAAACCTTGTCAATGAGTCCTACAGAATCTGAGGGTGAGGGTTAATCTCAAAGTAGTAGTAGCCTTTGTGAAAAGAAACTAAATAAGTGAGATGACCTTATTTGGGTGTGATGAGGAAGAGTGACGACTGTGAAGTCTTCTCCATGAATTTTTAACAATTTTTCCAAAAATGTGTTGGGCGACAGCGTCTTTCTCCTGTCAACTGCCCAATGTGTTTTTATCGTCGTTGTTGACTATAGTTGCAAAAATTCTTATCCGATTTGTGTATGGCTATCTCGTTCAATGTAACATAAGATAAGTCGGCTTAGGTGTGTATGCTCATTGTTTCAACCCACGCGAACCGTAGTCATTTTTGGGACACGGCAAACAAGAACTAACCTCTCACCTTAACTCAGTTGAGGCAGGTTTCTTAAATGATACTGGGAGATTTGCATTCTGACATCCTTAATGCGTCTAGAAATCCTTTTCTATCCGAATAAAGTGAGCCAGAGTGGTCAGTGTTCTGTTCATCTTCATTTGAGCGGACGGCGGCGACGTTAATCCATGTCTCCTCTGTTTTTACTAATATTTTTTCCGTGATAATGTTGTTGTGCATGAGTGAAATAATATCACTACATTTTGTTCTCAAAACGGTTGTGAAGGTGTCTTCTGTGAGTTGCATTCAAAAAAGTAGTATAAAGTAAATCGGGATAATTGGGATCAATTCATTGTGTAATAAGAGTGTAAATTTCGATTTTTCTCAAGTTAAACTTCTTTGGTGTGACGTGTGAGAGACTGAGTGAACGTAATTTATTACGATGATGAACACCAAGCGCAGCAAATTCTTGATATCGCTACCGTCGTCTTGTGTCTTACGTCTAAAGTGAATCAGAGACTTTCTACTTTTTAGATGATTTTCCAGTTGACTGGTCACCAGGTTTAGTTCGTCCATGTTCACCAAACCTCAAAGGATAATCGCATTTTTGTCTTAAACATTGTAATCATTCTCGTCATCCTTCGTCATCGGATTATCAGTCATTCTTGTGTCTCACTCTCAATTTCTGTCAACATCTGCGCACACCGTGACGCGAAACTAAGCCGTTGCATATCTAAGGCTAATTTGTGGGTGAGTTGACACGATACAAAGTTGTTCTTCATTCACATTGTACTTTTCCTAAGGTTGAATGGGCAACCCTTCAAAAAACCTTCTTGGCTTTCTTACCATGTGTTCTTGAACACAAATAAGTCTTATTATAGAAGTTTGGAACGTCAATCAACAGAAGCAAATTGAAAACTTTAAAATCATGGTTAACATTGCCTGTTAAGAAATAATGCAGTACTAATAAGAAGTACATAAACATAGTTTAATAAGGGTTATTCCTATTGCATTCTTCTGTATATTCGGACAGGTTTTATGAGACTTTTTATCGTATATACATAAGATGTAAATACCGTCATGTAATAAGGAAACAAATATTTCTGCCACCTGCTTGCTCTGTTTAACAATAATGCAAATACAAATCTTCAATTTTATTTGTATTTGCTTTGCGGAAAAGTCAAAAAGCATGCAAGAGGACTGTCTGAATGAAGTGGTGTAAAATAACCAGCAGGATATCATCCTTGTTTAACTCCAATTTGGATTTTAAACGAACTTTCTCAATGTATTATTCCTATACAGAAGAAAAAGTAAAGGTAGTCAAAGGTTTTCGTGTCGAATTGTCGACTTGTTGTTAGCCAAATAGTGAAACGGCGTGTGCGATGATGGCATCTAAGTGTATGTATTATTATATTAACTGTTTATTGGTTACTTCAGGGACTGACTTCAAAGAGACTTGAGTCTATATAGCTTCCACTGGCAAAGCAAAGGTTTCTTCACGGTCTCACTGACATTTTGAATAAATGTCTTATTGCCTAATGTAATGATATTCAGGCTGGTGATACAACGTTGTCATTGCCACATGCTCAGGAATGGAAATCAAAGACTTTTTTCTCTTCACAGATCCGTACAAATTCTCTTGTTATCCGTTGTTCCTGAATAAAAAGCAATCATTGATCTGATGATATAATTTTATTCTAGGTCTGTGAATTATACTGTATGGCAGTAATAATTTCCAGAAATTGCATGGAAACATTAATCTTGTCAGTTCAAAGAGTGCCAACTTTTGGAACATAAAGCATTCTATAGTTGACTTTAGATGTTATATGTACTACTGTAAAAACGTAGTGACGAAAGCGACAATAAATACAAAGAAAGAGTTTGTTGTCCACTTTAATTTATATTTGGTGTTATTTGTGTGTGTTACAGATGACAGAATTGTAAGCATTGCTGGAGTAGAAGAGAAGTGACTACCAGGAAGATGCTGAAATGGTTGAAGCAGAAGCCATTGCATGGTCACCATGGGGTAATCATAGCGGACAAGATTACAGATGACCCATTGGCCACCATTCAAGTGCATCCCAACAACCAGAAGAAATCCAAGAATAAGAATAGTGAGATTTACGCCGTGAGCAGGTACGTCATCGTTCATCGTTAGCCGTTCACCAATCATCACTTAACGAAAAGTGAAACGAATAAATTTCCATATTATATTCATTTTTGGGAAGTTCGATTTTTGAATAATATGCTACCAGATCATAAATTCAGGAGGAGATAATAGATTTTTTGGGGTTGCGCACGTACAGTACGCGTCATAGTGATCAAATTTGCCAGAGGAAAGAATTGAATGAACGCTTAATTTGTATGGTTTTTTGTAGATACTTAGAGGATGCTTTTGTGATTGAACTATTGAAGTGTTGGATAAGAAATGTATGGTGTATAAGGGTAAAACCCATGAATATGAGAGTAGTGCAGTAACCCAACTAAATCTGATGGTGCATTTACCTTGAAGGAGCCTTCGGTCGTCATGTTATTCATGTATACGTGTTGATGCTAAGTACACCCTTGCATATTGGATACGAGTAAGGCATGAAGAAGATTGAATTACACGTATGCATAGCATTATGGTAGATTTGATCTGATGGGCTGTGACACGAGATGTGATAAGGACTTTGGCACAAGCCGCTTTGTTTACAATGTTTTTGTGGCTTGCCAAATGCAGCCTTTGCATTCTTCGAGTGGTGTACCTTGCGAATTTTAAGTAGGATTCATGCCCATTAAAAGTTGAATGATTTATGACACGCATTGTTTAATTGTGATGTAGGGTAAATCCGCTGTTTGAAGAAGAAGATGCCAAAGGGACTTTTTCCCCGGGAGGAAACAACTCAGGAAGCTCAGGTTATGACAGTGGACCAAGTGATGATGATGGCCCAGTCTCCCCAAATGAATCTGTCAATACAAACTTGCCGGAGACAAATAACAACTCCAAATCTGCACCGACACAAATAGCTAATGTCATCTTACTTCCAAAACCTCCACAGTTGTTCCGGGACAAAGATGATGCATTGATTCACCATGAGGCTGCTGTAACCAATGGACGCGCTGTTCTTCAAATCCTTGAGCAAAACCCTAATTATGTCAAGAGCATTGCTGTCTCTTCGCCGGCATTAAGAAGACCCTTGAGCCCCATCGCCGAGTCTGGCAATAATGCAACAAGTACTAACAGTACAGTTCGCCATTCAACAACCATCCATGTACGATCCGGGAGCCCTTCAGGGCCTATGAGTCCGAAAGTGTCAAATCTTCCCATTCCTCAGCGAAATGTAGATTCTGTCAGAGCAGCCAAAATTGTACATAAAGACACACGCTACGTTCAGTCGATCCGCATTGGGCCGGCACCCAGGAGACTGTCAGTTTCCAGCTATGGAAGCGCGAGCAGAATCCCAGGTTCTTCCTCCCTCCTTCATCGAAAGCCATCAGTTACGTTTGCAGAAGACGTGGTTGGCAGTAAAATTCTTAGTTCGAGAAAATCCTCACTCGAACAAGACTCCATTGTTACTGAGTCCCTACTTTTAATGACGAGCAAAGAACACATACTTACAAGTAGACAACTGAATAATCGCCGTCTCAGTAGTGGCAGCTCCACGTCGACTGGAGAAGAGTTAAACCCTCGTGACTTGCAAGCCTTCTCTAGCTCCATTCGCAAGAGTCGACCAATTAAGCAAATTCCTAGCCGTGGACACCGCTCTGAAGAGGCAACGACTACCAACGACGAAGACGAGGATGACCATGAAAATGATGAGAGGTCCAGTTCCTCCAGTCAGCAAGAGTCTCCTCGAAGACCCCGAAGTGTTGTAGGAGGCAAGTCACCATTTGGAGGAATTGCTGATCATTACGCGGCTGCCAAAGAAATCGCAAGGGAAATCGAATCTTATTCTAATGGATCTGCAAAAGCGAAAAAGAGTAAGTTCATATTTATTTTTACTTAACAAATTCTCGGACATTAGAAACAAATAAAATTATTCATTAATTTTAGTATTGGCTTAACATGGATACCAATCACATTCCATTATGTTGTACTTATCGCTGTTGTATAATAATGCAATTGATGCAGTCTTGTACGTTACAATGTATTGTCGGAGCTTACTCATTTGGATTTCAAATGATACTTTTGTCAAGAAAAGGATAAGGTGGACATTCTGGTACAAGTAGCAATACACTGAAACTTCTCGTTATTTTATTAAGGTTGATTTGATCGAAACTCATAAAATCCAATGCCATTTTAATTTGTAGCAACTTTTTTGGAGGTAAGAATGAGTAAAAATGTCTAGGTTTCTTAGGAAAGTTTATATGTTCGAAATGAAGTACGATAGTGCTCACCCAGACACACGCTGACAGAAAAATGTTATAACAAAATTGGTGCATGTAATCTTTCCTTCCTAGAACAGAACAGTATGTTTAAATGACAAAAGTGACTAGGACAAGGAGCAAAAGCGTTACTTGTCACCACATGCATTTTTCTTTCCCTTTCGATGCTCAACAGTGATAACTGTGATAGCGACAACAGAATTGAGTGCACACGAAATAATGCACTGTCGACTGCCCAGAAGTGAATTCCATTCAGTAGACAGACATTGCCCTCATTCCATATCTCACACTCTCATCTCATACTCAACACTGAGTAAATAGAACTTCAAATTATTAATTAGGAGACAAGGGAGAAACACCTTGACTTGAGGACTTGGCTTGTCCTATCCTGCTCACTCTCAAATATTTATGTCTCACATCGTTTCACCCCAACAACAACGGCACGAACTTAACTGAACCAAAATCTGTGTAATTATTCAGTTCATATTTCTAATTTTGCTTAATTCTTCTTATCAATTAAGGTGTAAGAAAATCTCCTTTTTAAAAGTTTCATGAAATCCCAAATTTTATAATGAGTGTTCCTATTATTTAGCGGAGTATCCTGTGTTGTTATAAACGAAAATGTCGCTCTTGAGTTGCCTCTTGCCTGTACTATGAAATAACGTACAACTTTGATTTGCAAGATCGTATTTTAATGGATGCACAGAGCTTTAACAATATCGTTGGCTCAAAATGTCTAAAGCCAATTAGTACAACAATATGCAGTAAACAATAAAAGCATGACGTTCAAAGCTGTATAACGTACAAGGTACGTTCATACGTAATTCGATCGATTTAATCACTCTGTCAAACTATGACCGATCTTCCTATCCCAGCTTGAACTCGTAAGGAGTTTTTGTTGCATTTTTTTCATTTATTGCTGGAGCCAAACTAAGGATGAGTTGCAGACGCGAAGCAAAAAGCGACAACAACAACAAAAGTAGACGCTGTAAACAAGTTGCGATTAAGAAGGAAAGGATATCATCGTATCATCGTGTGTAGGATATTAGAGGCTGTGCACCTGAGAAGGGTGCGGTTCATTAGAATTGAGGTTTAGGTTATTCAATACATGAGAAGTAGTAATGTACAATGTCTATGGGTCTATGGGTCATCGTCGTCAGGTTCGAAGCAAACGACTATAAATGTCATGTTGCTGACGCACGAAACATCCTCACTCAGGATGAAAAGATGACATAAACACATGGAATCCTGCATAAAGTCTTTTATCAAGTAAAAAAACATTGGCAAAAGAAGCCTCCTCTCAGACCTCTCCTTCTCAAATCTTACGTTCATGCAGTATACCTAATCAAGCATAGTAAATCCTCATGATTTATCCACATTGAGAAAAAACGAAAGGCAAAGAGTTGATGGCGAATGGTGATGAGAAAAAAATCACAAAGTATGGTAATAAAGTAACTCATCTTCAGTTTCTCATTTCCAATATCCTTATGGCTTTCTGTGTTTGGGCAGTTAAAATTTTACTATAAAAGTTATTATAGTTTGCTACTTTATACTATAAGAATGCAGCTGTGACGTACACTCGGTAGCATTGATGTTGTTTTACGCACAGCGTCCACGATTCTTTGTTAAGATTTACGATCCATTTGTAGAGTAGCATTCAGAAATTAAGGAAACCTGGGAAAACTAATGTGTCATCCCATCGCAAAATGAATCAGGACAAACGAAAGTTAAACGTTTGTACGTTTAACAAAATGAAAATGAAATTGTATGAATATAATGGAAATCTAAGTAAGTTTAATGTGTAATGTTAATGCGTGATACATTGTAATTGTGAGGTAATATAATGCTTCTCTTCCATAAGTATAAAATCAAGTTTTGCATGACTGGACGATAGTAACGACGATTTTTGGCTGTTGTTGCAGGTTTGGTGCGGGATTTGTTATTGTCTACTCGAGGCCGACAAAATAGCAACAGTCGTAGCAGTCGCAGTGATGATCTTCAGCATCATCCAACGATTGTTCCCTATGGAGCCGCGGACAGCAGCAATAGCAAGAGAGAACCATGGGAGTTGGTGAGGGTGCAACAAGTGTATGTCAAGGCAAACAGTGCGAATACAAATCCGTCTACTGCGAATCTCGTCGAGGCTGAAGGGCAAGATCACATCCAGTCCAACACACATCAGGTAGCAAGTCCGCACACGCGAAGCGACCACGCTGCCATTCACACATATCCAATCCTTCTCTCGTCTCTCACTCTCACTCTTACTTCACAAAATCCCAATTTGCATTTGGCATCAAGCGCAGTGCATCCACGCCGGACTCATTCCCTTGTGCCATTTTGTCGTTTTATGGGTCATTTCCGACGGTCACACTCAAATTTCCCAAGCTTGATCTTCGTGATTCAACATTCTCTTCCATTTCATTTCCTTCTACTGCTTCCTTTCCCTTTTCTTGACCTGAGTCACCTTTTCAATCGTTATGGTCACCCGGAAATCTTGTGCCGGTAGTGCTGTATCTTGTTGATCTTCTTCTTTGCTGTCAACTTTTAAACAATTATTTGAATTTTTAAAAATTGCCAGCATTTGACATTTCTGTCTTCCCACTTCTTTAACTTTCCTTAGTTTTGAGTTTGTGATAAATAGCACACGTTCAAAAGCAAAGATGCGTGACGTGACAGATGTCACGTTGCCCCAAGATTACTTTTATCAGTACAACTTTGAATATAACGACAGTGATCATTATTACCGAAGGCTTAGTGCTCATCCATCAGAGGTTTCGTCTTCTGAAGCCTCAGATGGCGGGCCACCCACTCCGGATCGGGTAAAGACACCTAATCTTTTGCGCATAAATGAAATCTTCTTTCAGTTTCTAATTAGCCCTCCTTCTTTGGAAGGAAAGCTGAAAGCTTTTAGTTGTCTATCTGGTAAGATGTCAAGATTGTGATAGGCATATTATCTTACATACTACGACTACGAGCCAGCGTCAAAGCAAAATAATAAATTGATGTTGCACGGGTTAAGTCACTTGAGTGTGTGATGTAACGTAACAGAGACGAAGGAGTACGCATAGGGGCAATGACTGATTTTGTTGGCTATTGCTTTGATTACAGGTTCCTATCTACGATGCTCTGCCTGGAGCCTCACGCCTCCACTTGCATGAGGATTCCGACTCCGGAAACTCGACCGACAGGGTAATCTGTTAACGTCAAATGATTTGTTATTCATAAAATTATGCACGAAATTTTGTACGGCTCAACGTTAAGTCACTCTACTAAAGATTTATAGGAAAGGAAATATTTTATTTTTTTAAATTCTTAGAATTCCAAGGAGGTCCGACTGGAAATTGACAGTGATGGCGAATCCCGCTTGGTCATGTCCACGACTGCATCAGTTCATCCACAACCTGGAAGAAGCAAAGGATCGTCGTCCTCTGTAGCGTCCTCAACCTCTTCTGAATCTGGAGTTGGTAGCGGTATTGGTAGTGATCACCCGAAACGTGGTAGTAGCAATAGCTCCGTTTCATCCTCCAATGGTCACAAGAAAGTGATGCTAGTGTCTGGTGATAGTCAAAATGTGGTCGTAGACTTGAGTGCAGTTCCTCCGGACCTGAGAGATGCCATAATCTCAGGATCAGCTCTCATTACTTTACCAGAAGGAATGAAATCCCTGCTCCAACCCGGGTACACAGTGGTGGCCATTCCATCTTCCACAGACGCCAAAGAAAATGCCCATATGCATCATTTAAAGTCCGTTGGCTCAAATGGACTTTTAGATGGGAAATATGGAACGAAGAACAAGGCTCAGATTTGGGATTTCTTGCAACAGCAGAGTGTTCATGGGTCTTCCCTTGGAAAACCATTCCGCGGAAAAGATAAGAAGATCACCACAGTTTTGCCATTTCACCCTAATCAAGATGCACATGTGAGTTTACATGAATTTTTATCTTTTTCTTGCTTTAGAGCACCTCAAATGCCTGCTTTGCTAGTTGTATATTGAATATAAATAATGGCAACAATTGACAATAGAACTCGATTGTATATCGTAGCGTGTATGTTAAACATAATGCAATGCTCCAGTAAGCCAATCATATTAGACAATGCCTGTCAAATCATGATTTAATGAGAGGGATATATCTGATTCCTTCTTTTTTGCGTAGGGCTTCTGCCTCTTTGACGTAAGCAATTTGTACGTACCTGTGCATCCACTTAACTTACTGCAAATCATGCATTGTAAAGTCAATATAGCACTCAATAATGAACGTAAGGGGCAGACTGAAACGTGGAATGCACGCCATGTCCGCATCATCCCAGCTGCAATTCCTTCGTGTCATTCTCTAGTCTTTTTTGTGACGTGAGTGAGTCAAAAACGCCTTTTATTAATACCGTACGTACAGAAAAAGGCTAAACTATACATAAGCTTCCTTAAGTTTAACGCAAATCGCAAATGGGCGGCTTAGAGATCTTGAACTTGAAAGTTTTCGGCGAAATAAAAGGTGCACTTTTTTCTGAGATTAGCCATTTGAACCTCGTACAACATGCGTCAGCAAAGATAGACATAGACAGATGATTCTTCCTAATTTTTTAAAATTAAGTGAGTAAGGTTAGGTAAAAAACGTTTTTTGGGCCATTTTTCCTTTGTTTCATTTGGTCCCGTTTTTGTCAGAATTCATAAGTGTATAATTCTGTAAGATGAATTTTTACGCACTCTTAAAGAATCTGTGATTGCATAGAAGTATGGAAGTGTATGATACGAAAATCTCACACACGAAGGAGACTTCTCTTTTCTTTCAATAAGTATAGGATTGATAAGAGAAGAAACAGAAGTGGTTCGACGTTCGACTCTTTACCTGTTACCTTTTCTGCTTCAGCTGATGCAATTATTGTAATTTGTTGCAATTATATTGTGTTATCGACACATCCTGCTTGCAGAATCCAAAATTTCAACGCACACTATATCTTATGCACGCTTACCGGTTCAAATTCCCCATTATGTACTTATGAACAATTACGAGGAGCAGTGTACGTTACAGTGAGCTTTCCTTGTTAGGTTAACCAATACACGTGCTGTGGATGTGCATAACTACGTATTATGCTGTATCAGTCGCAAAGAGTCGCAAAGTCGCAACGCCATGTGCGTTACGCTCTCGGTCAGATTTTACAATTCAAGCAGCTAGCAGCATAGTCCAAAACCTGAATCAATGGAGCAATCTTCCCATTGAGTCCAGAGAATTATGCAAAAATTAATACAATATAATATTTCATGTCGTATGTCATTTCTTTACTACGATTTGCTCACAGGAAAGAAAAACAAATCATTTATATTTTTCAAGACTTTCAAAACTCTACTGAATTTTTAATTATGCGAACCTTAATTTTTGTAATAACTTTTGAAAGAGCACATCTTGTAAAAATGTGTCAAGTACATAATTGTAAAAGTCAGTAAGTCTGATTCGAACAGTACAGTCACGTCACGTTCGTCACATGACAAACGAAAGTGACGATTCTCCAAGTCTTTGTCTTCCCGTATATATAATGTACGTCATTTTAAGTCATTCATTATCTCTGTATACAGAATTGAGAGGCGAACTTTATAATCACAACTTTAAACTGTGGAATATGCAAAGACGAGTATGGAACGAGGAAGGGTTGTCACTTTGGCTCACGAGTTTAATAATGTAAACACAATTGTTAATTGAAATACAAACCGTGTATGGTTTGCAAAGATGCGAATACGCAAACAATAGGAGTGGCACATTCATCGTTATCATCAAAAACATCACTTGGAGCTGTTTTGCTTCCATATGTGCAATCAAGTTCACAGGCAAGGCCTTTACCACCGAATTTTACATGTCACTTTAGGTCCTACTCCCTCAAGACATAACATAATTATCATATATTTGAAAAGCATCTCATAAAAGTGTAAGAAACAAAAGCACAGTTTTCCTTAAATGGACGTTTTCTGTGTTAAGACATCATGTTCTTCATTTTGGGAGAGGAAATTAAGTAATCATGTAAATGAATCAAAGGTAAAGCTGAAAATACGTTGAAGATGTTGAATGCATTCAATACGAGCGCATGTTATTTTGTACACCATTCAAGCTTGACTTTAGGTTGAAGGAAAATGCAACAATGCTATAAGTCACAAAAAAACCTGATATTTGGAACAGTGAGATTCAGTAAAAATCAGCTCATGGAAATTAGTTTGGCAGGTGTATACTTTATTGTAGTGATGTGATGGGATCATTTAAGTGAACCTTTGTACTATTTCCTCAATGCACATGCAACGTCAAATCAAAGAAAACAAGCAGACAAGCTGCTCTGCTCTTCTTGCCATTTTATTACCATTTTGATTTGAGGCCTGAAACATGTATTTAAAAGTTGTAGCATACACATTCTTCAGAAGTCGCTCGTACAAAAAACCGCACACAAAGGCCTTAAAGCGCAGCGTTGTTAGAGTTGTTACAGACAGCAAGGCTTTGCACTCTTTTTTGTGGGCTGCATATTACAATTACAGCATGCATTCATAATTTGATATGCATAAAAGAAGTGTTCTTGCGATATGAGATTTTTGAGAAGGTTTGGATAAAAATCCACAATCGATTATTTGTACTTCAATGAATGCATGAGGTTTGTTAATGTAAAAATGTGCACTAAAGGAGGAATAAAGTAAGGGAAATTTGCTTGTACCTATTCATGAAATAAGAAGTGCCATCAAGGTTTTGTCATCAGATGAAAACAAGGTAAAAAGTACTACATATAATGTACAACATTAGGCGATGAGATCATTCTATTCATTTGCAATTGTCAGTTTTTGAGATGGATAAGAGAGGTTAGAGAATTAACATTTTTATACCGTGCTACGCTTCACTAGGCGGAAGAGTTTTTCGACTCTCGTTCGTCCTAGCGTAATCCAGATAAAAAATGTGAAGTTAGACAAAAAATTCTCATGCCATTCTGTGTATTATGATATGAAACTGAAAATCATAAGATTCATACTGGTTTCAAGTTTATGAAAAGAGTATAGCGTCAGTATACGTAAAAATAACAAAAAGTCAAGTTCTCATTTGAATACTCACACTACTCAGTCTTTTTTGATGCTCATTGAGATTTTAGTTTGTTTTTGGACCCTCAAGCTGTTCGTCATGAAGTGTAAAGAAAGAATACTTTACTATACGGCAAGAAATAGCATTACTGAAAAGAGACTTAAATGAGTAGATTCTTCTGAAATACATGAGGATGTCATTATTATCTCCACACCACAGTAGTATTCTGATGTTATACAAACAAAACAATGCATTTATTATGCTGAATGTGACTATATATGACACAAAACGCATACATGCGAGCAAATTTTAGAGAAGCGTCAAAATGACTACAAAATTCTTACAACCTTTTCGTGCCAAAGTAAAGTAACAGGGTAAAACATTGGAATTCAGAAGCGACTCGTCTGTGATTTGTCGTTAGGTGAGGTGAGATAAAAGTTTTTTTTGAAGACTCTTTTTACTAGACGACATTTTCAAGTTGTGGCTCGTCTCAACTTCGTGCCAATGTTAAAGGTTGTAAATGATAATGGTATGTTATGATATGATGTTATGCGATTCCATTTCTAAAAGACGCAGTACACATACGACAGTTTATACGTTTTTATTCCTGATGATGGCTTCACACTGTTTGACGAACAAAGTGTAATTAATGAAGCGGTTTGCACTTGTCATACACTCATGTTATATCATCATTAATGTGTCTTGACAATTACTTTATTAAATTAGAAGATTCTGTTTTATTTCGACACACAGAAGACAGTCAACCACACAATGCTTTTGCATGTTAATTATATATATGTTCATTGAAGAGCAAAATCATAGCTGGAAACCTATGTGACCGTAGTGGACGAATCCTTACAACTACTACGACGCACTTGACAAATGAACGATATCAAATGTCACCAAGCAGAAAGATGAGGTTTTGCATTGTGATTGTGAGCACATAACCATGTGTCTTATGGGCTGGATGACAATGGGTTGGAAGGTCGTTTACGGCTCTTGGCTTGCCCACTTGGTTTTTTTTTCCAGTTGGATGACGAATGTGTCTATAGTTTTGACACAATGAATGACATAGAATGACTTGAACAAGGAATAGTTACAGTGTCACAGACCCTTCACATCCGTGGCTCCGTGGATAGACAATGTATGAATATTATGCAAAAGCACTGTAAATCACAAAGCCACAAAGTTGATAATCCTAAGTATATTTTTCAAACGCCCCGTGGTTTGTTAAATAAATTTATTTTGACCAAAGGTACATTGTTGTGTCAACATAAGATTAAGTTCAAACTTTGAGCTCTCCTTGCGGTTCCTCCATTAAAAATCAGAATAGTGACAAGTCCTGATTTTTATTATGTAGGTAAAGGTGGACAACCTTTTGCAATCCAACTTTATTTATTGTAATACTAATTTCAGTGACATGTAGTTTAAAATTATATATACGGATGTGGTCAATTAAGTAACAATTTCCAACGAAGTTGAGCATAATACGACTGTACGACTGTACGACTTATAACAATGCAATACAAAATTCCATATTATACTCAATGATATTTTCCAATTCCCTTCAAGGGTACATGTTTTTGAAACAAGGTTTAACACTACTGAAAGGATAAATTCACTACTTTGTAGCCACAGAATACACTTGAGGTTTCATTTTAACTCTTCAACTCTAAAATACAATTTTATGCAATTGCGTTCCTCTGAACTGGTTTCCGCTTTACAAGGTGTAGTGTAACTATAACTGCCATTTAACTATCATATTCAAATGGGGACGTTTGTACTTACTAGCTTTTTCTCGTAATACCTCATTTGTTCATTGAAAACTTGAATAACCTACGCTTTTTTCCAAGACATTGGAAAATCCGTGGACAAAACTATCTTATGCTTCCTTTACTTAACAAAAGATAAAAGATTATAGTAAGATGTCTTTTTGCTGTTTGTAAGTATAGTTAGATAAAAGGGAAGTTCAATTGACTTTGCATGTACGACCATCCTTTTTGTTTCCACTGACAAGAAAAGTCATGGATGTTTAAGATTGATTGTGTTTCGCTCCCACGACGTAGTAAAATTAACAACGTTGCCGACAGTTTGACCCAGCATAGGACATATGACTTCCCAATTATGACAAGCGATCATCGTAACTGTATACTGTCTTCGTGACTTGAAGACACATTTGTACACTATTTACCATTTTGAGTAAAAAATGAGAGCGTTTCAGGGTCTTTGTAGATAAACTATGCATATTGTTGAGTCTACGGCCTATGCTAAGGTTACCTGTTACTCGGTAGACATAACATTACGATGCGATAGTTGCAAGATTGCAAGCAGTCGTTTTCCCCTGGTACTGAATGTCCATTAAAACAATTTGTACCGCATTCCACAAGCCTCACAAACATTATTGTCGTGTTTTACGTCGTAAATACAATTATAATACATTGTGAATGCAAATTAGAAGTGGTGTTATTCAGAAGGGAAAACAGTGGTCTTGTCGCACTAGAAGGGACGACGACACGGTCATGTCCATTGAAATCCATAGAATTTTATGCACAATGTACTTGAAACTTGAGGATTTCGCTATTTTATGATTATGCTTCATACGAACAAGTGCATCACAAAAGTTTATTCCCAGCAGCCAAAGCGACGTGTTTTTTTCTAGTTTTTCCATCATCTGTGCATTTTGTGGTGTCTTGAAACGACAAATCTGAAAGACATTTTTGTCTGTTATATACATTGCAAAACTTGTAAAGGTTTTTTGACTTTTGCATTCGGCATTTTTTGTCCTGTTTCAACCAACACCATTAACTTTCAACTTGACCGTCACAAATGAAGACGATCACGTATCCACTTCTGGCTTAGGTATAAGGGCGCCGTGAAAAAATTGAAGAATAAAACCTGTTAAAGGCGAATGTCGACGTCGTTATTTTTAATAGCTTAACAGAACAGATGACTTAATCGTCGCAGCTTTGTTGTACATAAAAGTTGTACACATTCGAAAACCGTGTAACTAGCGCCATTATAATGTTAGCAACTTTCTGTCTCATTAATTGCCTTGAATTATCTCGTCATTCAATTTTGTGGTTTTACGTTTTACCCTAATGACTTTTTGCATGTCTTTTCAAGAATTCAGTACCTTCTGATTTTTATTAAAACAAAGAAAAGTAGAGTGCTATAAAGATGAATACGTTTCTGACAATGTTTTATAGCACAAAATACATAAAATTTTCATCTCTTTGTTTGAAAAAACATTGCATCTTTTGTGTTTTATAGTGCGGTTATCACAACATTGAACTAAAGTGCAATGAAACCATGCATTGTTTACACCTTATGCTGATGTTGAGTTAGTTTACAAAGCAGCAATCGTGATGAGCTTGATAATGAGAAATCTGTTGGAATAATTAAGAAAAATTAGACAAATAATAAAGCTAACCTTAGTGTATTAATTGCAAGTGAACATAGCAAAAGCAAAATCTTGTCCCGTTCTCTCTCACACTTTACTGAATTGAATGACAAAGTATACATGCAACAAGAATTTGTTTCGTAGACACCATTGACGTAAAACATTCTTCTTGTTTTTCTCTTCTTGTTTTGCATCATAACATTGAATCGGTAGTGGTGGTTGGTGCTGGTAGCAGTGCCATTTGATGCCCTTGGCCAAAATAAATATTGTAAAAATATTCTTCTCCGTTACCATATTATCTACACGGAGATAAATGTATTTTATCTCAACGGGAGTGCCGTTAGTGACTCTGTCTTTTCCATAATTGACTCTTGAGTCAGTGAACGTTGTGCGTCGGCGGCATGGGACACCCTATGAATTCATAAATGACAATGACGATAAAGGAACTTATCAGAACCGTAGCTGTCATCGCCGGATTGCTACATTTGAAATTATACTTTATAAATTTTATAAACCATTGTATTATACCGTATGAAAAACAATTTTTTATAGCATATTCCATTTCCAGTTTCTTAAAATTTCCAATTAACTTACATTCATGAAACATTTCCATAAGGGTGAAATTTTTATATGTATGATTAGCATCATAGTTATGGTTTAGAGGACTACGACTTACGACGTTGTTATTTTCATGATTGTACGACTCTGTAAAACAATTCTTAATTTAACTGACTCATTTAATGCCCACAATTGAGCCTTTGTTATTTATTAAAGTATTTTCGAGGTGGTTGGTCTTCGTCGTTGTGGTGTGGCCGTGGTGGTTAAATCTGTCTAGACTATGACAACTGACTACCGACGTCTCAAATAACCTTGTTCAGATGATGGCATTTTTCTTGTGCCTTGTCTGTCCGTAATGAGATTTTAAAAATTATGACAGTTTAGGGTAAACGGTACACAAACCATGCAATTTACAGTTGAGGCCTCCAAAATAGTATTTTGTATACGGACATGTTAAGTTGATTTGCTACAACTGGATATGCCTGTGGATATGTTCGTAATATTACTGTATTACTCAATAATATTGATAGAACAAGAAGCATAATAATAATACGCAAATGAGAATTCAAGTAGTGACTGTAAGATTTGTCATGTCATAATGTAAGATTATAATGAATTATGAAGAAGGCTTTTATGACAATGAATGAACGAACAAATTGTTACGAGGAATATCTAGAAGAATTGTTCATTTGAATAACGAGGCTGAAATTTTTCATAATTAGTTGAGCTATACAATAATACAATGTAACATGTAGCGTGTTCCATTATTATTACATTGTTGCACTTTCCCTTTGAGCCATTAAATGTAATCGTTTGGTGATATATTTATAATTATTAATTATAACTATAATTGTAGTCAGTATTATTTTACCTTCATTGCAAAAGTGTGTTTCATTTTGCGTCTCATTTACTCTGGACTTGTCAATGAGTTCTAACGACTTGACAAATAATATGGTTTTATAGTTACTATATAAAATAATAAAAATGCAATGACTTGTCAAATAATGCTTCAGTTGGAGTTGATGGGCCAGATAGAACCACCAAACCGTTCCTGACGGTGGAAGCGTAATAAAAATAAAGATTAGGAAGGCTTTTGGAATTGCATCACTTATGAGTACTAAGGTGTCCAAATTTGCTGGCAAACGTAGGAATTTGATAATTTCACAGGTAGTAAATAGACGAATGAATGATTGCAGGTCTGAGCCCAATTAAATTTTATGTGTAAGAAAACCTTTAAGCTTAAAATGAGTTCATTGCATATTGTACATTTTGGTTCTCTTCTCGGCAGTTTTTTTTGCTTGTAGCAATGACATAGAGGCGGAGCTCTGTGGTTTGGACACAGAGTGAAGTCAGCGTTACAAACCATTAGTTTGTTGGCTCCAAGCCCAGGTTCATCAGTTTCGTTGAATGTTTCTCCAAGTTTGGAATGACAAACTGTTGCCTTTGACTTTGTGTCCAAGTGGAATTCCTTGCACGGTCAAGCTGACTGAGCCGCCGTTGTTGGATTTGTATGCGAACAATGTGAAGTCATCGAATTAAATGGAAATGCGTGAAAAGTCTCACATTGACAAGAGAGGCTCGTTGCCAGCAATTTTTTCTTTGAGCATCTGGAATGAAGCGAAAGATGTTTATGGAGCATATCGTCGTCTCCATGCACTTGAATTTTGAGTACTCATGTGTGGAACTTATGTAGTAGTTGAGTGCAAAGTAGTCGAGTGTATCCATGAGGGCAATCATGTAATAATAATCCCTCAAAGCTGTCTGAATTGAATCTCAATGCAATGAAGCTAGAGTGATGGTGCCCTTGATCGTTCCTTCTGTCATATATGACCACAATATGCGTGTCGTTTTAGTTTTCCGACGACGACGATGACGACGACGCGACAACTGCGTCCAGTAATTCCTATGAAAATAGTTCTTTCCCATGTGTCATTTGGTCATGTCAATTTTCGGTACCCATCGTGCTAAATGGGACTTGACTAACTCAAAGGATTCACTCGTCGTGTCGTAATTCTCGAGTGAGAAAATCGAGATTATTGTTTTCGAAATGCAAAGTATTTGTTCTATTTACATTCTTTTATGTAATCGAAACTGTACTATGCCATAAAATGTAACACTAGACCTACGAAATAATTGCCTTAAACTATGCCTTACCTAACATATCATTGATTATATGAGACGGATAAATGTCGTGAGCGTGCCAGCGTCTTCCTTGAGCCAAGGAAAGTTTTGCACGAGTTGCTCAACTCGAATAAAGCACACATTTTTATGAGGCAATCAAATGAAATGGAATGAATCAGCAAGTATACTCAGAAAAACAACTGATTGAGTAAAAAAAACGCTTCAAGTGCTAAGGACAAGATCACGACAAGCCAAAAATGTTGGCAGTCGCGAACAAGCCGTATATCAAACGGCATTGGCAATGATATTTCTTGTCTGTAGTTACATTGGTTTTAAACCTAAAAACTTTGAATGTAAAATCTATCTTTTTTGCATTCCTACTGGCGTTATATGACCTCATTCTTCTGATGTATTTCTACTTCCCTACTCAAATAAATTGAGAGATGCGCCAACTTTTCGTCATCCTTTTGTCACGAAATCAAATCAAACAGTGATATTATATCAAGTAGACAAAAAACTTTGCAACTTTGCATGGATGATGTCAAGCTGCCCAAAATTTATTAGGTTTTTTTAGATCCATCACACTCACTTTCATACATCAACCGTTCTTTTTTTCAAAACTGGTTTGCAAGGGGAACAAACTGATTCGTTTTTGCTACGCTATGCACTTTTGGATCATATTGCATTATACAGTTACAGCAACCTATAATACGTTATACGACTCCAGGATCCGTAAGAGTTAGTTTCAATTTGCGATATTAATGTATACAGTTAAAATTTACAATTTTTTCATGTGATCCATGGATCTTGAATCATAATGCTAAGTCGATATCTACTAATTAGTACTTAGTAATTGCAAGTGACAGACACATTTTTAATATATAATTTTGAGATCAGTATGTTCACAGGA
>JABASF010000765.1:0-32359 GCA_019776145.1 Harlomillsia oculata
GATCCCCATTTGAACGTGTGTTATTCTCTGCACCGTTTTAAGCTACCCTGTAAAATGGGTCGTTTTTGAGTTGCGGCCTTTAAATTTCACCCGATTTTGAAATTGTGGCGTTTCATTTTCGAAAGGTTTTGGAATTATGGCTAAGCATTTCTGACCGAGTTTTGAATTACGGCCTTTGCGTTCGACGACGACGCTATGTATAATGTATATAACAATATATAACACATTACTATAATTGTGGTGACGATTAATGATTATGATTAGGGAAGAGACAATAAATTGTTGACTGGCTGGTGTATGTTTGCTAGATGTTATATTAATTATTTGGGTTGTCAACCAGACTAAGCGCTCGGATCCTTCAACCAAACTACATATAAATATGTGCTCGGACGCTACCTTGCGAAATTACGTTTGTGGGCTTGAAGAAGTCGGAATCTTACACATCTCTGCATATTTATGTTCTGCGTATATAAATAATTAATTAACCAAAAGGAATTTTTACATTAACTGGAACATTAAAGTTATTTATTTTGAAGCGTACGTTGCGTCATCAACATGCGGATAAAATTATAACATTACATTATACATAGACGTCTTGCCAGTATGTAATGAATAACACAACAAGTAGACACAATAGACAATAGACCATTAAAAAAACATCAAAAAATAAAAGCACAAAGAGCAAAATGTTTTCGTAATCAGTCAACTTTTTATACTATACGTACGTATGCGAATTTAATTTTATCTATGTGTTTATGCAGTATTTAATTACTAATAACACCAACATGTTTTTGAATCAATAAAATACAAACAAAATACTCATAAAACATGACCATAACACAATATACTAAAAGGTCTTTTTTAAAAACAGTGTCGTAAGATTCAGCGAACTACGACTCACATACCCACCCAACCATTACAAAATTCGATCTAAAAACAACGTACTAAAACTGATAAAATGGTAAACGGTTTATAATAATTCATAACGACTTTAGGAAGCAGTAGATTATTGTAAAAATTCTTGTTTCATCCACGTATACTAATACGAATGAGTATCTTGGAAACACCTTCATTTGCTTGAATTTTATAATATTGCATTTCATTGTATTGGTTGTACAAGGGGTAACTTTTCAATCTTTGACACATTCAAGAAGTACAAGGCTATCTTTCGTAGATTTCGAATCATCATTACATTCTTCACTTGCGGAATTGTCATCATCGTTCCATGCTTCTAAACTGGGCTGCAAGTGCATTTTCATTTCTCCAGCTTTCTGCTCATCCTTCATGGAATTGAGGCACTGAAAATAAATAATCGATGGTTTGGTTATTAATTAACAAGTAAATTAATGAATGTGGGAGGTAGTAATTTTCGTTATGAATCAACAATGTACCTGAAGAATGTCAGCGGTCACAGAATTCACTTTCTTATTACAATAAATTATGATGAGTCTAACGACAGCAAGCAAACGAGAAATGGCCACATTCAATTCTTCAATTTCATCCCCAATTGAATTTTGCTGAAGCGAAAGTGTTCCCGGCTGGATTAACGGATTGGGAATGGAATCCAATCCTTCGGCTTCTTCTCTCTCCAAAATTGCTTGAGTCAAATTTTGCAGGGCTTGCTTTTCGCAAAGGACGCTAGCACTGGATTCCTCACTTACTTGAGATTCTTCCACTCCATTCGTATTTCTAGCCTCGTTCTTTTCACGACCGTTCCGTCCGTTATTCGGCAACTCAGGAATAAGAGGAACGGACGCGGGAATTATTGGGAGCACAGATGATGATGACAGAGCCTGAACCAGCATAGGGTCGGAAATCGGGAATGCTTTTGACAAAGATGAAATAAGCGGAAACAACAACGTTCGGCTTAAATCGTTTTCAGGTTCTAATTGTGACATATCCGTGGAAATGATCTTGGACTTGGGAACTTTGTACTTATCCAACAGGTCGTGTGTCAGCTGAACAATACGCTGCTTTGTGGATTGTATTGACGAAACCCCTGACGTGAAATGAGAATTCAGTTGAATGTATTTAGCATCAGATCGATTCAAAAGTACCAAAGACTTGAGCGCCTCTTGCTTATGTTGTTCACTCAGACGAATTAAACTGGAACAGCGAGACTGAGATTCTTTTTTTACATTTTCCACTTCGTTTTTCAATTTTTGAGCCTGAAAAAATGAATAACAATGAATACATTTTAAAAACTTGTCAATTATACATATGACGCCAGATTTCGAAATAATTTGTTGTGATATCGACGTACCTCATGCTCAACTTCTGTTAAAGATTCCATCAAAGTCGATTTTTCGGCCTGAAGGAATTCAATCATCTCATTAGTCTCAACTTGTGCTTCTTTTAATTGCTTTTGTAATTCAAATTTCTTTCCTTCCGCCTTTTCGTATTGATGTTGAAATTTGAGGGCCTTGCATTTATAGCTGCGAGCCATTCGTTCCAAACGTTTAATCTTATCAGAATAGTCAGAATCTTCACTTTTTTCAGAACTGCAGTCCGCGATTATTCTCGGACTAAACTGGGAAAACATGGACTGTGTCATCATTTCGTCGGTTTGAGAGCTACGTTCCTGCTTCAACCGTTTCATATTGCTGCTCGCAGTTTGTCCGAAAGCCGATGACAATTTCAAAAAGATTTTGTTTTTCATGTCCTTTGTCCCGCTTTTTGAATGAGTTGCTCCAGTATTTGAAGATGCAATAGCTGAACTCGTCGATGGACTTCCGGAAGCACCATTGAAACTAGTATTGTGATTGTGACCAGAATGATCTGCAGAATACGTGAAATTACTTCCTCCGCGTTTAGCACGAGCTTCTTGCATTTTTTGCAATCTCAAAGCAGATGTTCTGGTACTAGGTGGATCCCACCTGGTGACACAGTTCGTAGACGGCACAGGCACAGGTTTCAAAGATGGTGACTTCAAAGACCCTTGTCTCTTCAACGCTGAAGTGGACACAGCATTATGGCTTTTCTCTAAAACCGACATGCTCTTCGTCATCAAACTATTTGGCACACCAGGACTTCCAGTGGACGACGATCCACCGGATCCAGAGTCACGAGAACTAGGTTGTCTTAAACGATGATCCTTTGAAGTTGAAGTTTGATGATCCTCTTGCTCCTGTAGCGCTCTGGTTGTGTTTTTGCTCAGTCTTAACGTCGCGTACTTTTCGATTCGCTTCAGTTTAGACACCATTTTATCTTCTGGATAATATGCAGAATTTTCTGGGGAAAATCGGTACTTTGCTCTGAGACCTGAGTCCGAGCGGGAAAACGAATTCGGCATGGACGTGGACATTCCAGTAGCACTTCCTAAGCTGTCCATAGAAGACTTATTTTCACTCCCACTCCCGCTCCCACTTCGACTAGTTTTCAAAATCGGCTTGATAGTTGTTACTGGCTGATGTTTCTGATTTCGGTTGCTATTGGTTGTTGGCACTTGTACAACACGTCTACTAGCTGCCTTAGCTTGGGTCATTGTGGCATGCGGAGTTGCACTGCCCGACTGTGATTTACGAGCGCAACGGGTACACCCAGGTTTACCTGTGTTATCTTTCTCATTCCCAGCACTTTTGCAAACAGATTCCTTCTTCTTAGAAGAAGATACATTTCGGTTCTCTTGGAGTGTCACATGCATTTTCGGCTTCGAGGAACGGTCACCAGAAGTTGGTAATAAACGGCTGCTTTTGTTTGTGTCTTTATGTAAATTATCTTTGTCTTTGATTAATTGACCATCGCACCCCGGAGTCTTGTTCTCTTTCTCATCGAAGTGATCGTGATCGTCAGTAGCAGTCTTGCTCCCCTCACTGGAACACCCATCTCTCAAGGACCCTTCTGGCTCACTGTACCAACTGACCAAAGATAGTTTCATGTCTTCGGAACTCTGAATGGAGATTGGTCCACTGAGTCCGCTTCCGTCTTCTCCGCAGCTCTCCGTATCTTTTTCGGATACATTCCCAATGGCAGATTCATTCAAAACACAGCCCAAATTACCGGTTCCAGAGACTGGGAGCCCAACAGCTCCAGTCGCTCCAGGTGATTGTAGGAAGCAAGCAGAAGAAAATGTTGCAAGTCCGACTGTCACTGAGCTATCCCCGACTCCGCTTCCTTCAACAAAAAAATTAGGTTTTGGACAATCCGGAACGTCCTCGTCCACGACAACCGACGCAATGGTTCCATTCAGCTCTTTACATGAAAGAAAATTAGATTCTGCTTCTGAGTCGTCTCCATCCCTCATATGTTTTGTCGTTATCTCCAAGGCGCTTTCGTGCACCGTGTCCAGTTCCACCCTTGCTTCCATACTGTTCCTGATGCTTCAGCGTGTCATCCGGGTCATCTCACACGTTGCTTCTCCACCTATAAAACCTACAAAAACACAAAAGACCCACAAGGTGTATTCGAATTCCAAATGAACACGGCTTTCAACGCAAGCACCCACACACACAACTAAATACAATGGGAATAGCTAGAATGAGAGCAAACAAGAATTCCCCGTGAGAAAGGCAGGAGAGGAGTGAAATCCCAATTAATAATTCACTTTTAGTGGCAACTAGCAATTGCAGCTGAACCTTTCTATTTTCTACACTAAGCCAAGTCCACATCCCAAACTCCACGTGAGCGGGAGCCGCAGATCGATACTGACCCTAATACCTCTATACTTTCAATGTAAGCTACGTACGTACATCATCTGTACTAACAATTCAAGGAGCAGAATGAATCCAGTCAAACATATCAGGCAGTATCATCTCATATCGTCATACCTGAAACTGCATGAAACCCCGAAAAAGTACACAATCTAAGGCCATCATATCACTATCATATCATGCTATAAAAGTAAAGTAACCCTTTTCCAGTTTAACGGGTGGAAAAGAAAAACACTCACTCAATCCTGAAGCAACAAACTGTTGGAGGTGAAAAATTTAGGCACCATTTAAGACTGAAAGTGTACACTATTCCAGAGCACTCGATCCGTCAATGACAATCCCGAATTCATCGAAAATTCCACGTGTGCTTGCCACATTCACAAAACTATTACAAGAAGTATATATACTTCAGTACCGGATCCTATCGAAGCGTGTGTGCCTTGAAATGTTAATTGTCATGTCACTTACAATGGAATGACTATATATACAAATCCAACAGAGATATAAAAGCTGCTAAATACTTTTTCTATTATAAACTGGAAAGGAGAAGAAGGAATAGAACAAGTTCCTGAGTACTCAACTGAACGGTCATGCTTCGTGTTACTTTGAGAAGAGGGAGAATATGACGATGTCACCTCAAACAAGACAAATCTACCCGATCGCGTTCGCCCGTACTGCGACCCGAAAGGAACTTGTTCGCATTCACTTCCTTCCTGTATATTTTTAAACCTTTTATTGCCTTTTGGGAGGAGAAACGGGACGAGGACTCAAACCCAACCTTGTCCTTTCCTTTTCACACTTCCCATCTTTCTTTACTATATTAGTATATTCATACTAAACATGGAATTTTCCATTTTTGTGCCACTGCCGTTACACAGGGCAGCCAGAGTCAAAGGAAACACTTATACGATTGTCAACGTTTTACAAAACATTTTGGTTTTTTTTCCTTTCAAGTCAAAAAAATGCTGAACGGACTTTTGGTTTCTTTCTTTGTTATATCGTCGCCAAACGGATTCCTAATAAAAAATGGATAGTTACGTTTGCTACTCAAACATGGAAACGAAGACGAAGAGACGAGTGAGAAGTGTTATGAGCGACACTGCGTCCGTCACGTCGTGACTGTAATGAATAGTTTTGCTCCATGTTGCGGGTGTTTAAGGTGCAGAAACAGAAACCCACTGCGATATGCAACTTAATTCCCACTTTCCCACACACATTTTGGTTAAAAATGCAACACGCCGCGGAAGAAAGTCAAAGACGTCTCAGGAAAGAGGAAACGTCAAAGTTTTACAACCACGCGAAGTAGCAGGAGAAGCACTTTACAAAATGAGCAAGATTTCCCACCAGCACAGTCAACCAGAATTGCCATTAATTTTCCTTGCGAACAGCTCAGCTATTTACGTGACCAAAAGGCCATATGTACTATTCTTACATTTTATTTTCAAGCTTTATACCCAGCAGTTTATCCTGCAGTTGAAAAGACACACAATTACAATTATTAAAGTAAATTACCCAAAAAATTAAACCAAATCACCATGCTCTCTAAAAATGGATAATAGCAAAGTGAAATGAGCAGAAGATATACAATTGTAAAAGCAATTTCCGGTCGTTTCCGGTTGATTCGTGATAGTTTTCAATCAAAACGACAAACACACCTGTACGATTTAATCAAGTGAACAGCTCATTCGTCACTGACTCTTTCAAGAGTGACGACTAAAGTGGACTAATCATAAAAATGAGCGTGTAAACTGTAAAGTGGGAATGCAAATGACTTTGTGTCACGAAATATCGCACAATATACATAGTAATATTTGTAATATAGCTACTACTCCGCTCCGGCGTGACAGTAGTACGAACACAACAGCAGAGCAACACAGCACTATACAATTTTTCCATTAGTCTGTCTCTCTACAAGTCGGCTCCATGGAACTCTTTACTTTAGCTACTTTAGCCATTCATTTCAAGGACTGAGAATATCATCCCATTTACAACAGCAATTATAATAATTACAATTGCGTAATTGTCTCTTTCGCTCCAGAAACCTTGTAGAATGCAAATAGAAAATATTCAGTTGAAGTGACAATAACAACATAACGAGACAGTCAGTGCTTTGTTTTCAGCGTGCTTTAATCGAAAAAATAATGTGATTAATAACAATGCAGATTGAAAAACTAAAAATCCAATTCACTTAATACTTCAAATTTAGCAGTTAATTCTTACCAAAAAAACAGACTCGAGGGTTGGGCAATGAATAGCAGCCAAAATAGCGAGAGAGGTGCTGCAAGAATTTAAGTGATGCTTTTCCTCAATTATGAAATAATTTTGAACGCTGGATTAGAAAGAGTGGATTGGAAGTGCATGTGCAGGTGAGTCAGAGAGAGAAAAGCACAAAAAACACAATCTACAACACATACACGTGTGAATAAGAAAAATGATTTAGTGAAGCAGTGGATCGCAACGAGGCTTTTAATAAGCATGACCTTCATTCCTTCCTTTCAGTCCAAACGTTTTGCAAGTGGCAAAAGCCTAGTGGCAAGCGGCAATGCGTGGCTTTGCTTTGATTTACTACAGCGAAAACTGCAAGGTCTGTCTGTTTACTGTTCCTCTTCTGTTCGACTTTACCTAACCAAAACTCCCTTCAACTGTTATGTTACGTTAGTACTTGAAATGCGCTTGTTATTGGCTTGGTAAGTGGACATAATGTAGCAAAATATAAACAACGAGTCAAAGTGTCAATGAGGATTTGCATTGGCAATACCACTGCGTGAGACTGCCATTGTCACCTTGTGTCGTTTCCGACCCTGTCAATTTCCCACTGCCGAATAACAGACGACAATAATAAATAATAATAAAAGTTTTATCATTACAATCAACAAAGGCGATCAAATGATATTGACTTTTGTGACCGACACGACGACTCCGAACACAAGGAAATCAATTGACAATCACCGACGCGATATTGTCATGCCATGTCCTGTCGGTCATGTCAATGTCGTTGTCGATGTCAGCGTCAACATTAATGATGAATACATTCCGCACACGTTTATCGATTTCGGTTTCTGAATGCATCTAAAAGAATTAGCAATTTACTGTGTAATCACGGTAATTACAGAAGAAACTTTACTTTAATTACTCAATCGCATTGTTACGTTCTTGTTGTGCGGCGAGAAAGTGACTATCTTGGATACTAAAATGGACGTGTATAAGTTACCAAAGGACGAGCGACGGTGCGCTGAAGCAATCAAGGAAAAATATGAAAAACCACGATTAACTTACGACATTATTTTTGGTTCTCGTAATTGACAATGGCCACAATTGCGTCGAATTCCTGCTGTGACCGCTTTTGAAGAATTGAAGGAGAGAGAGAGAGAGAGAGAGAAACCGTCAAGAGTCGACAGGACACGACAACGACACGGCACACGGCACAAAATGAGTCACACTGACTCACTCAAAGCTCGAGACTCAAGAGAAGGACAAAAACAGCCTTTATTGGAGCTATACAATCATTTCAAGCAAGCCACACAGTTGTTGCAGAGTCGATAACAATACCAACAACCGTCGCTGCCGCCATCGTCATCGTGGCCGTTGTCATCATCATCACAAATTCTCATCTATGTAATCGAGATGGAACAACACCGGAAGTGCAGATTGCTTGTCAACAAGCGCAAACAGACACAAGACAAGGGAGGAAAACAACTCCCTTGTCAAAAAAGCGGAAAAAGGCGAACATGCTGCGATAATGTAGACTTGTGGCCCAATTTCACTTATCGCTGTGAGAAATGAAGCACCTCCAAAGTTCCAAATCCCGTACGAAAATGTAAATAGAATTTTGCATTTTACTCTTTGTTGCACAAAGATTATGGCAAATGGAAACTCACACGAGTCCAGTCATCAAAAGATTAACTTTAACATTTTAGACACGGACGAAGGGAAGGTCAACGGAAAACGGAACCTTCTTATAAATTTGCATACTACAACAACCTCTCTCTCTTCTTTTCTTGCTGTCTCACTCACTCAAGTGAGTATTCCTATCCGATAACAATCTCTGAGCCCTCAACCTAGCTAACGTCAAAAATAAATTATTAATAAGACAATAATGAGATTTTTTTAAAACCACCCTTCAAGGTTTCACGATTTTGTCTATTTTAATAACACCTTGTCAGAAATGTTGAGTTGGTATAAATTTTTTTGTCCATTTTCTAATCTTACAAGGCGTACGCGTACTTTTGACCGAACTCAATGCAAGGATTGAAGGCAAGTCGGGTATATTCTTCGTGTACGAAAATCAAGACGTGAGTAGATGACAAAAACGTGCCGAGACATGGGAAACATTTTTTTTATTGCACATTTGATCTTTGAATGCACTACAACGATACATTATGCAACAATATATAATAACAATGACATTCGGCGTGATGCAAAGTCGCAAAATATAAGGGCTACGGTTTCTGCAGGGCGACCGACAAAAAATTGCAAACAATTGTTCACAATCATTTATGACTCTTTTTCATTGTATAAAATGACGTCGTTCTCAAGTTGTGTTTCTTCCTCTTTGAAGTGCTTCTTTTTGACTTGCTACTTTTGCACGTGCAAACCCAAATTGTGCATGTCTCAAAACAAAGAAGGTATATAAGAAGGAACAAGAACGTCTCTCTCTCACAAGAGATTTCCCATTATGTCAAGCGGAACAGAACCACGACAAAAAAATTGTCAAAGTGGATCATTGGAATTCAACTCACGCAAACATTTCGCGTCAAAAAAAATCAAAAGAAGAGCGCAGCGGAGTGGATGACAAGTCAGGCGTAATATTTTGTCACTGATTTTTTCAATATTATAACATTATCAATGTACCTTCAAAACCGTATCTGAATCACACTCAATTTTCAGTGTTTATCCCACCACCTCTTTAAATTGGAGTTGATTGTTTTTGTTCTCAGATACTAAACTGGATGAATATAACTATAGAAAATGTGACCAACAAAACGACTACTTTCGTCCAAATTCAATTTTCCTTATTCGCTCCTCCACGTATCTCTGGACAAGCACAAAATGGAAAGAAGAACTGGAGGAGGAAGCAAAAATGTTGGTCTGAGAAGTAAAAATACTTGAGTTGCTCAGGGATCGTAAATGTAATAAAGTCTGATGGATCATTCGGATCATAGATCACTACAGCCCATACGTCTTGTCAAATTGGGGTAAAGGTTCTAATCTAATTTGAGTCCCTTTATACTCCTTTTATTTATTCGGATTCTATTCCTCCGTGTTATTTCTCCAAATTGCTCCGTGAGTTTAGACAAATTCCGTCGCTATTTGCCATTTTACGAAATCAGTGATCATATATAGACCGTTTCCATGTTTTATTCCGACTTCCGACACTAGCGAATCCATCCATCTTTTCCATCTACCACGGTAGTTTTCCATAAATGAATCTTAATTAGAAACTAGCATGCAAAATCCAATGGCACCTAAAATAGTACTACTTCTGTGATCATGCCCGAGTCCTTTATCGTATCACTCCTCGTCCTCAATGTTCATTCCGCGATGCCTGGAGATGAACTGGCTCATCACACCCATCGCAGCTGGAGCAGCAAAAGCAAATAAAAAAGGTTGTAAAAAAATCAATAAAGTTATTCGCAATGTTCCGCAACTTTACAAACAAAAACTGTAGAGCTCCACTAACAAAAAGGAAAGACAAACCTTACACAAACATGCTTTTTACAAATGCTATACAATATACTGCATTTTTCTGTCGTGTCATATGCTATTCTAATATATATAACAACGAAAACCAAACCAGAACTGCAATTCACCAGTTCAAGGGAATGCAATTTTTATCATGAAACACTCACCGGAAACCTCAACATGTGTAATAATGACAAAGAGATTTTTCTTTCGTAACAGTTCGTTAAGTCGCTGCTCTTGAAAGGCTGAAAGAATGCATCCTTTCACGAAAAATGAATGACTTAATGAGAAGAGAAGCAAAAGCGCGGAACAACTAAACCTAAATACTAATCTAGTAATTTTCCCTAATATTTTACGTGATGGAATTTTTACCTTATTTTTACGCTGTCCTCTTCACCTACGACCTCCTTGACCTCCAAACTGTACACAAGTCAAATGATACTTCAGTCTGTTTTGTTCAGTCGAATATAGTGTTACATGTAGCACCAAATCAATACATTCGGTCCACTCGAATTCACTCACAACCTGAATCAAAACAAATTATCATTCTACTTTCTATAATCAATTTACAGAATTCCTAGTAAAGTACATTAAGGAAAACAACAAAATGTATGCAAATACAGAAACAATACAAATTAATAAAAGTAATTAAATTAAATACCAATGTGATAGAAGGAATGGATGACGAAAACGGATGAAAAAGGATAAACCTCACCCAACATGACGAGAGAACAATGCGCGCACCGTCCAAGTCGGTCGATGGTCGACGAGACACTGAGCCACGAAGAGACAACCTCGCGCCTTTTCCACTCACACCCCGTCGCATCCCACAGCCAAAAGTCCGCAGAGCGTCTCATCTCATGTCAATTCCCAATGCTCACAACAACAACGTTTCTATATTTCGTCAACTCTTAAACTTAATTCTGTCATGTGTCATATGGACACGTCATGGTCACCCTATCCCGTTGTCATCATTGATCCGTCCACCTAACCTAACCTTGACATGACCTGACCCCAAGACCCCAGCTCACTTTTCATCAGCATTATTTATTTTCATTCAACATTAATTATGAATTTATGAACAATCAATATCACAATTTTTAGAAGATCGTATTTTCAAATTCATTCATTTATTATATTTTAAAAAATGGTCTTCTTTTTGGCACACTTTTATTACAATAGTGAGGTTTATATGTTTGTAAAATATATGTATTGTATGGCGATTTGAATTATTATCTTGAAATATTATAAAACATTGCAAATTTTTGTAACAATGTTTTTTAAAGTAAAAAATATTAATATCATGTAATAAGTTAACAATAAAATTATTATAACGACAGAAATTGGAACGGGATACAAGTTGACATGAATGCAATTGATGGTAACAGCAAAAATCAATAACGAAAAAGGTCTGCTTCTATTCTTCTGCTCTATTAGTAACTTATCTTACGATTATTAATTATACCTAATAATTAATTATAGGAGTACAATACTCCTTGTACTATACTAGTACATACAAATTGTGTACAAAGATTGGATATTTGTTTACACGTGTCAATCCGAACAGAGCGTCTTATATGCAGATAATGATACAGGATGTATTTTATAATTAGTATAAATTGTTTAAAAGTACTATTATGGAATTTACAGGATGGGCTTTTGAATTACATAACACAAGTTGAAGTAGGGAACTAATGAAATTTGAATAATAATGAGATGAGATGAAGATGTGAGAATTTGGAAAAGGGAGCACGAAATAAGAGGAAAGAGAAGAATGACAACACAAAACACAAAAGAAGGAATTTGGTGTCGCATTTCACAAGTTGAGAATTAAACTAGACGTATTCTTCGCAAGGACGAGGCGTTGGGTAGCGACTATTTCGACTTGACAGACCTAAATGGTTTATGGCTGTAGAAGTGGTAGGGGCGGAAGTGACGAGAGTAGGGGGGGATTGACCATTACTTGGTCCACAAACTGATGGGGGAGTGGCATCCGGAAGCTCAGCAATGTCTTTGAACACACCGACAAGATTGTCAAAATTAGGACCCCAATTGAGCAAATAGTCCCAGCCGAGGGAGCTGGGTCCTGCACCGCCAACTCCACTCTGCGGATTCCCGGGTTTGCCAGGAGAGCCGCCGCCGTAGCTGTTGATGTAGGCGAGGTCATCGTCAGAGGCAACGAGAGTGGAGAGCGACCCGCGGAAAGAGTCGCCTTCTCCTTCGTTTCCGACTTGAGGTAGTTTGGTAAACACCATGTGCGGGGGTGGGCGAAAAGGTCTCTTTTGATCGTTGTCGTACTCGAATTCGGAGCAGGTGAAGGAATCATTTCCGGATTCGTCTTCGTCGTCATCTTCTTCGCTCGTGGTGTCTCTCGTTCGTGTCCTTGTTCTCGTCCTCGGCAGTCTTTCTGACACGTTCATGTCACACGGTGACAACTGACTTTTTCGACGTTGTCGGTCATCGCTCTCGGAACTGGACACGGCGTCCAGCGTGCTCACCAGACTAGAATTATTTTTGTGTCTGGAGTTGTTGAGACGGTCAATCTCTTCGGCCGTGAGACCGATGGTGAGACTACTTGCACTGTCCCCATTTCCTCCCGCACACTTTTTCCGTTTCTTCTTCTTCCCAGTCGAATTATGGTGGACTACGTTGTGATTGACTCCGCCGCTACTTCGTGAAGAACTGTGACTGATATTCAAGCTCCGCTCCGACTGACTCATTACATCTTTCTGAGTCGTCGCCAACAAGGCACTTTGCAATGGCTTCCCACTGATATCCTGGAGAGTCAAGATACGTGGAGTCGTTTGTTGCGACAACTCACTACTTGGACTCAACCTTGCTAACGGAGTGCTCTTCAGCACGTTCGATATTGGACTTTGTCGAATCCCCGGGCTTTGTCTACTCCCAGGGAAATGATGGTTGTGTCGGAACGGTGACGATTTGCTCCGTCCACCCATATTGTCCCGGAACCCTTTGTAATGGTAAACAATGTCAATGTCAGACGGCGCAATGGAACTCGCGTTTTCCAGATCGTAATGCTCTGGTAATTCCGACAGATCGGGTTCCATGGAAATCCCTCCGGACGTTTCCCGGAGCATTCCATGCAACGGACTATTTCCTCCCGATGAACGGTGGACAGGCGCCGACGTCGTTCGTTCAATGATATCTGGTTTGTGGTAAACTGTCGGATTGCTTCCGGTTGAATCGTTGAGTTTCTTTGAATTTCTAACCAAATTCCGAATAGCTTCCGCTTCGCCGTCCAAAATATGATTCCTCACTACATCTCCAGACGCTGGGTTCGAGGGCGACTGCTTGTTCATGGCCGCCAATGGCGGTAACGGACTCTTCTCCCTTTTCCGAAGTCTAAACACCACAAAACTCACCAAAATGGCCACTAGCAAAATGATGAAGAACACAATGACGAGTGTAACTCCGATGCTCAATGGGTCTGGAGCTGTTGCCGCTCCTGTGGCCGCACTGCTACAACCTTTCACGATTTTCCCAAAGTGGAACACTTCGTCAAACATACTTCCAGATCCATTCAGTGGTTGTAATTCTTCATTCACACTGAAATTTGACATGCATCCTGCGAACCCTGTAGAATTAAAATAAATTACAATTAATTAGTATACTTTTGAATCCAAAACTAATAACTAATAATTCTTCATTCCTCCTCATTTGAATGTCGTACCGGAATAGATCTTATTCGAGAAAACGGAATCGTCCCGCATTCCTCCGAGAATCAAAGTCGTGAGATACGGGTCTAGAAAATCGTGTCCAGAAGCAGCATCCAACTCCTCTCCCCGCCTTTCTCCATCGATGAACAACTGCAAAATCTGCTGGCTCATGACCAAGTGAACATTGTGCCATCGACCATCAATCAAGTGGACGTCCGTCACACTCATGTTGATAGGAAGATTGGAGCCGATCCGTGATGTAAATTTTAATTGTCCGTCCACAAGCTGACCAAACCAAACAAATCATCAATTAATTACTACAGTCGCATTTTCAGTTGGGTACAATCCTTGTACAATTCGGTAGTAAAATGCAAACCTCCAAAATGGTGAAATCCTTGTTACTAGCAGCATAGAGAAGTACAGCGTCCATTTGCACTGTTCGGAAGTTGAAAGCAACGGACTTGAAGAACAAATCTGTCCGTCCACGTTTACTCCTCTTTCCAGAAACGCTAAAGTCCGTATGCGCCGAAACGGTGTGGAGCAACTGGTTTCTCCGGTACTTTTCACCAGTGCGGAATTCAATCATAGCCCCTGGTCCAAAGGAATAAGCAGAGAAAGCATCTACACAATTCGGAGCGAAAACCCCGTTACAGCGACAGGTGAAAGAATCCCACAAATCAATGCATTCTCCGTCCGCGCCACATTTTGCGGATGCCACAGATCCTTCACAGACGTCGGCGACACGCTGACAGGTGTCGGACACAGATCTCATCTCTAATGGTGCAGACATGTTCAGCGTACGTCCATTGATTGTCACACTATGTATGCATCCAATGAAGTCATCCGCTTGAATTTGAGTAGGACGTTCCACCAACGGTTCCACACTTTTGAGTCCACCAATGAGAAGAGGATTTCCGTTGAAATTCAAGGTTCTAATTGTACAACACATGGACAACATTATTAGAAAATTTAGTGTGAAACTGGAATAAAAATGAAAATATACATTCAAAATTATGGAATATTCAAGTTACCCCGTAGGACCAACGTCGTCAGCATAGCAAGTTGTGTCACCAGGTCGACATTCGTGACAACTTTCTCCACTGTCCTCGCAGGTGGATACACTCAGAGAAATGACTCTACTGTTCCTAGTAGCAATGATTCGATGCCAGAGACCGTCTGTGACGGTTCTATTGACAGAAATGGTCGCAATGGCCGTTCGAGCTCCTCCGTAAGACAATACGGGGTTTCCATGTAATAGCTGAATAGCGACAAAATCGGAGCGTCCACCAGTTTGCTCTCCAAAATTGTAAGCCAAAAGAGCGTTCATTTTGTTAGTCGAGAAGATAATGGAAATGTCATTTGTGTTGGGTTCCAATTGTGGGAATGTCATGAAAGATGCAAAGGCGAAACCAAAGGCTGACTTTTCACAGTAGCGACCATAATAATGAGTTGGACAACGACACCGTGGGAAAGCATTGCTTTGACCCGGATTGCTCACGCATTCGCCTCCGTTGAGACAAGGATTCGGTCTGCAGGCGTCGGAAGCCGTTTGACACTGGTGGCCAAAGAAACCTGGACGACATAAACAGAAATAAGTGCCGGTTTGAGGATTTTCTTGACACGATCCGCCGTTCTTGCAAGTCCCCAGTTGACAAGCGTTGCTTCGCTCGATTTCGCAGCGTTTTCCGTAGCGTTGAGGTGGACAAGCGCATTGGAAGTCGTAACCTTGTTTTGTGCACAGTGCCCCTGAGTTACAAGGATTTGGTTGACATGGTTCTTTCCTCAAGTGACAATTGGATCCTGTAAACCCAGCAGGGCATTCGCACGCCACTTCCAGAACGACTGTCGGGGCCGCTAAGATCAACAGCGGACTGTCGCTGTAACGAGAGTTTTCATATGCTACTAACGACTGGGAGCAGGTGGCTCCGTTCTGGCAAATATTGTGACTGGAGCATGGCGAATAATTGACGATCACTGATTCTCCCAAAATATTTTCTATAGTGTTCTTATGCGCTTGGACGATAGAGCCCAGTTCTCCCGGTTCCATATACACGTAATTAGCTGAAGATGATGAAGACGTTGCTGCAGCCAAAACAATGTCAGTCCCATTAGCATGTGGAATCAAGCTGTACATATGCGGATCGTATTTGAGGATCTGTTTGAGACTGGACAAAAGCTTCGAATATGACTTCTCCAGGATCTTCTTTGGGGTTGTATCCAGAACACGAATGATGATTGATTTGGACATTGTTGTATTATCAAAGGAGAAAAATTCGACGAGCATTGTACTTTCCACTTGTGAATGTCGTCCGTCGTCCCCCAAGACTTTGAGAGATTGTCTTTTGTACACCGGAAGTTTGGCAAGATACAAATCACAGTTGGAAGGAACCCGGAAAACATCTTCTTTCTTGTCCAGACGACAAGTATATTGACCCACCACGTCCGGATCAATTGGTTCCACAGATCCCACTTTGTCCATTGGGACTCTATCTTTGAAAGTGTACAAAATGAGTTGACCATTCCTGGACTCAGATGGACTATCGTTTCTGTCGACAATGTTAATTTTCACATCTTGTCGAGTCTTCATTGATGGATTGCCATTGTCACTGATTTCTACAGTAATCTTCAGCTCTTGAGTTAATTCTCGGTCAAATGACACAGTAGCGATGAGTTGTCCAGACTTTGAATCCAATTTGAACTTGGAGGAATCGGGACCAGGAAGAAGGGAGAATGTGAATGGTGGTCCATTGTGACCCAAGTCGGAATCAGTAGCACGCAGTGTCATGACAGGTGTGTTGACAGGCTCGTTCTCGAAGATAGACCCTACGACAGACGTCGCCTCGAGGACAGGGCCATTGTCATTAACATCGGTTAGATGAATGTTGACGACTGTTGTTCCAGTTTGTGGTGGCTGTCCCATGTCAATCGCTCCCACAGTCAAAGTATAAGCTGGAAATGTTTCGCGGTCCAGATTGGATGCAGTCAGGATGAGTCCACTGATAGGATCAACCTTGAAAGTCTTGTTATCATTTCCCGTCAGGATTTCATACGAGAATCGGTTATTCGATGGTCGAACATCAATGTCAGTAGCTTTGAGCACCACAACTTTAGATCCGATGGGAGCTCCTTCACTCAGATCAACTTTGTACACATCCTTTTCAAATACCGGCGGATCGTTTCCATCTTGCACTGTTATGATAATTTGAGCTTCGTCCGTATCTTTTCCTCGGATGGAGCCTCGATTTTTGGCCAGAACAGTGAGCACAACTCTGGATTGCGATTCTCGGTCTAACCGCCTCGACACGGAAATAACTCCCGTGTTCGGATTGATGGAAAATCCACGGTCGTTGCTAGAACCAACGAAAAGATAGTAAACCACTCCGTCGTCTCCGGCATCTTCATCCGTAGCTTGTACACCACCAATAGCTGACCCGATGACCGCTGATTCGGATACTGTCAAATGGAAAACTGGTTGCACGAAACGGGGAACGAATTCGTTAACTCCTTGCACTTTTACAAGAACTGTCGTCGACCCATGCAATTTGGAATCGGGGTTAGCTGCGACAATGTCCAACGTATACTCGTCCTGTTCTTCAAAGTCGAATGCTTTTGTTGTGTAAATAACCCCGGAATTCGGTTCCACCGAAAATGCATTCTTCCCGTTGCCACCGACGATGGAGTAGCGAATCACTGCATTTTTCGGAGAATCTTTGTCTTCCGCTTGCAATCGCATCACTTGTGATTTCACCGGAGAGTTTTCCTTAATGAAAGCAGTGTACAAAGGTTTCTGGAACACTGGTGGGTTATCATTGATATCGGTCAAGATGACGGTGAGCTCCGCTTCGCTGGATCGGGGGAAATAACCCATGTCCACTGCAGAAATATTGAGATGATATTCTCGTCTCGTGTCAAAGTCCAGAAGGTCGTGAATGGACACGGCTCCAGAAACGGAATCAATAGTGAATTTGTGTTGCTCATTTCCTCGGGTGATATTATATCGAACGTGTCCATTCGGACCGGAATCTTCGTCGTTGGCACTGACAGTGACGATGACACTGCCCAACACTTCGTTTTCAGGAACTATGACCCGGTAACTCAGTGCGCTGAACACTGGTGTGTGCAAGTTGGCTCCGGTGATCATTAAGGTCAAAGATGCGTCGTCAGATTGGTTCGGAATTCCTTTGTCCATCACGCGAACTTGCATCGTAAACCATTGTGACCTTCGACCAATCAGGTCCGAACTCACGAGAACCCAACCCGTCTCCTTTTCTATGGTAAAGAACTCAGTTCCGTTCCCGCCGATTTTGAGATACTCCAATTCCGCGTTGATTCCGAAATCATTCTCATCCGTTGCTTTGAGGAGAAGGACTCGTTCTCCAATAGCAGATGTTTCGAGCACTGGAGAAATGTAAGAATTTCGTTCAAACACCGGTGCATGATTGTTCCCGTCAACAATGTTCACTATGATGGCGCATTCAGACGACATCGGCGGTTTCCCGCTGTCTGTTGCCGTGATCACTAAACTGTACTCGTTTTCAGGTGAGAAGGTTTTTCTGCTCGATTTGTACTTGAAGGATTTCTTGGAGAAGATTTCCCCACTGACTGGATCAATGGAGAAGAAATCAGATGGATGCTTCAGGCCGTAAGTCACCATGGAATTTGGACCTCGTTTGTCCCTGTCCATGGCTGCAACTTGTCCTACAAACGACACAGGATGTTCCCCTTCCGGGATATTGAAGCTGTAGTAGCTGTACTCGAATTCTGGCGCCTGTTGACAAATTAAAATTAATTGATTATTAATAATAATAGTAATATTTTACTAAGCCTGGGTTTGCGATTAGGATGCGTAGTATTCCGTACCATATCATTGACATCCTGAATGGTAACGGTGACAAGAGTCTCAGCTCGCCATGAGCCATCAATCGCAGCCACTTTGAGCAAATACTCGTCCTGACTTTCCCTATCCAGCATCCCGCTCACAGTCACGTTTCCAGTGAAAGGGTCGATTTTGAACTTTTCAAAGGCATTGTCCGTGAAACTGTACGTGCAATTGGCATTCGCACCGATGTCCCGGTCCACGCTCGTCACTTGGATGACAAAAGTACCCACCGGCACATTCTCCGTGACATTCACACTGAACAAACGAGTGAAACGGGGAGGGTTGTCATTCTTGTCCAAAATATTCACGATGACAGTAGCGACGCCCACTTGAGGTGGTGACCCAAAATCCACAGCTTCCACTCCGAAGGTGTACTGAGACACTTCTTCTCTGTCCAGCCTCTGCTTAGCGAACAGTTCTCCAGAGTCGGCATGAATTCCAAAACTGGTAGCGTACATGGAAGCACTTTCTTGACTAAGTCGATACTGGACTCTTCCATTACTCCCACTGTCCTTGTCAGTTGCTCTGAGAGTTGCAATGGACGACGGTCCGGGTTCTTCCTCCAGAATGCTCAGATTGTAAACCATTTGCTCAAAAATGGGTTTGTTGTCATTCGTGTCCGTCACGTTGATTAGCAAGGCAATCGGAGTGCGCAGCTCAGGTTCTTCTATTCGACTTACTTCAATCCATAACTCGTAAGTGTCTGCAGTCTCGAAATCCAATCCGCTAGGTGAAATTGTAACTTGTCCCGTTTTCGAGTCGATAGCAAAAGCTTGGCCCAAGTTTCCCCCGCCGATGAAATACTTGTACTTTGATTGTCCACTTCGCTCTTTCAGTCCGTTTCGACTCATGGACAATAGTTCTTCATTTCTCTGCAAATCTGGGGACATTTCACCTTGAATTGTTGTTACGACCGCGTTGCTCATATTCTCCGCAAAAACAAATGTCCTGGGGCCCGCCTTCACTTTAGGAAACCTTAGATGACCCACGAGAGTCACGTGAACACTCACAGAAGATGACAACGGTTCTTTCACTGAGGAATCCGTCGCTTGAATCTCCAGCTCAAACTGTGCATTCCCACTTTTCCCCAGAGTACGCAAACACTTTATCACACCAGTTTTCTGATCAATTTGAAACTTGTCGGCGTCAGCTCCTCCAAGGTAGTAACGAATTTGTCCATTGAGTCCCGCATCCGGATCCGTCGCTGACACTCCCAACACATAACTTCCTTGTGACAAATTATCCGGAACACTCACTGAATAGCGCCCATGCTCAAACACGGGAGCGTTGTCGTTCACATCAACCACTCTTATGGTCACATTCGCATGTGTCATCTTCGGCTGAATCGGACTGGAATCCCACGCTTCCACGGCCAATTCATACACATCTTCCAGCTCCCGGTCAATTGGCCCAGTTGTCAGTATTTCACCTGTGTCCTCATTCATCTCAAACGGCCCTTTGCTCCCTCCCACAAGTTTGTATCTGTACACACAAAAACACACATGAATAAGATGAATAACATCAGTCCAATAAAGTATCAATTCCTCTCATTCATGAACTACAGTACGACCAATTTTTTCAGCCACTTCCATCAAAAATAACAAAGACTAAATTTCAAGTGACAATAACTAACGAGTCAAAAAAACTTCTCGTGAAATGACTTTCGTCCCGCAAGTGAAGTGTAAATGGACATAAAGGACTTAATATGCCGGGTAAATTCACTCCAGTTAAAATCGCACATTAAATGTCGTAAAACATAAAGCCAACCCGAAGTCGTATAGAAGCAGCAAAAGCATGCATTACCTGATTTTGGAATTGAGTCCATCATCCAAATCCACAGCGACCACACGGGCTACAGATGTCTTCACCGGCAAATTCTCTTCGACTGTGAATTCGTAATGGTCTTCATTCAATGACTACAATTAGATTGAATTAATTTATTAGAGATCATTTTATAATATGGGTGAAGGAACGATCACTTCAATGAAACTGGCAAGGGATAGAAATTACCGAGGATGAGGATCCGTCCCCAACAAACCTAGGGGAATTGTCGTTCACGTCTTGAACGACCACTCGAACCATTCCAGTTCCGGTGAGCCTTGGAGTCCCTGCAAATTAATTTCAAAAACGGGGTGAGCTTGAGGTTGAGGACCGTAGCAACACTGTAAAATCCATTTGCACATGAACAATTAGAAATCGAAATGAGGATGATGACGAAGTTGAGTGGGACCTTCGTCGTCGTGGCATTGTTAGCAGCCTGCTCATTCGGTTCGGTCATGATGGTGTGGTGTGTCTGGATGAATGTTGCCATGCTAGGACATAAATCAGAGAAGATTCTGCATGCATGCATGCCTTGAAAGCATTGCTATCATGCTATTATGAGCGCAACGGCGCATAGCTCATGAAACAAGAATTTGGGGCTCTTCTCATTCCTTTCTTCCAATCGTCTTCGTCTTTTCTCTTGAAAGATGAGCTCGAGTAATATAACTCATGTCCCCGACCCAACCTACTCCTCCGTCCACCTCGACCATCAATGCAATCCCTTCTAATATTCTAATATACACTGGACTGGATACAGCGGTCCTCGTCGTCATCGTCCACAACGCATCCAAGTCCACGTCCCATGATCATCATCCTATCATGTCATAACCTACAAATCCTGTCTACCTCTCAAAAATCCTGCCTCATACTAACAACAAATCTCTCCCACTCCACTCCATCGATACGATAAACCAAACGGAGTCATAAAAATCAAAACCGAGTAAAAATTACACCTCACAAGAATGACAAATGAGAATCCAAAAACCATTTTAAATATTTTTTCATGATTCATGTCCATAAAATTCCATTTTTGCATGTAATTATTGTAAACTATAACTCGTTGTTTAAAAAAAAGCAGGCAACAAAAACAACAAGAACGCATGATTTCAAATAGCGGCTTTAAATTGCATGTATACTATTTGGTATTTGAATGCAAGGATTCGAAAAGTTACGTTGAAAAGGGATAGATTACAAATATTAAAAAAAGAAGGAAACGAGAAATTTTTGAAGAAAAGGATCAGAATAAAGGGGCGGAAAATGGGAATTGATGAGATGATTATTTTTCCGACCTTATATTTGTTCCCCGCCCATTCTTCCTCCAGTGCATTGTGCGCTAACATTACATGACTGGACAAGAGAAAATTCTCCTCCTCATCCTGTTCTACACTTGTGCAATATTGGGAAGTAGCACAACTATGTGCAGTCTGTATATGGACGACTAACTCTTGTTGACAACATTGACAGAGATTGTTGTTGTCGTTTGCTGTCGTTCGTAGTGAGTCGCATCTTCATGTGAGCGTGGAGGTGGACCACTAAATACGACATTTTGGAACTTGTGAGGACCGTGACACCGTGAGCCAAAATATAACGCTCCGACTAGTGCTCATTTCATTTCATAGTTGAAAATGAAGATGGGTTGGTGTGCATTATAAGCAGAGAGCATAAGAAACAAGGAGAGCTCAAATGTCTCAGTCAGACTCGTTTGACTAGTGGACTCAGGTCAATTGAAGAGTTGAAGAAAAAGATCTCGTATCTCCTCCAGTGGATTTTTTTCGACTGGAATCTCCATAATCACGAATGGAGAAGAGAAGCTCAACTTCTGCTCAAATTAGAGATGGATGTCATCCATAAAAGTTGTGTCCAGCCCAAAAAAAGCCCGAGCTGAGCGGATCATAACATAACTTTCCCTTGGTCTTGCATCAGATTAAGGAGACGACGAAAAAAATCTATCTGCTAACGAGATCATCATTTTCTCCACTCAAAAGAATTTCCAATGAGACTGATTTAAGATTACGTACTTTTTCTGGAACATCCAACAGCAGCGTGTCTCTCTTTGTCTTCTCCCAATGAGCAATTGCATGCATTTATACGTCCTTACGTCTGTCTCAAGCATTGGATTACTACTTTGTAATATGATACTTTGTACTACATTGTTTTGTGTCTTTTGCTCGCTCTACGCTCTTCCTTCAAAATTGCCAGTGTCTCACTCACTCAGAAAAAGTGACTATTCTTGGATTAAAGTGCATGGTTTTGTGTACTTTTTTGCCGACTATAGTTCCAATTCCATAAGATTTCGTACGAAAAAAAGAATAAAACGCATAGTATGATGATGACGTGAAAAGATCACAAATCACAGAAGGCTGTTGCTCATGATTCCAGCCAGCAAGATTTTTTGTATGGACTGGTATATCGACTTTCTTTTGGCTCCCTTTTCTTGTTTCTCGCGACCCTTTGGCGTGGTAATGAATTATTATCGTTATTCCGGAGTTGCAGCTATAAATAATACGCAGAAGAGAGAAATAAAGCTTGTTCTTCCGCCGCCAACCAGAAAATAATAGTCGTTTTTCCTATACGAGAGACGAAGAGGAGCGAAGCGTCTTATAAAAAAACATTATGGGCATATGGACCAATTTAATTTATGAACTTTGGTGGTTTGGCAGGAGCAAGGGACGGCAGCAACATCACCACACCACCGAAACACAAACGGAACGGACAAAACTCAATAATCCTTTCGTATAGCCTCGAGACAATTGAAAATCCCTGTTCTCATCACTACTGACTATTCAAGTGTTTTTGCTTTGGCTTTGGCTTGAGTCACTCGCACTCTCTTCGGTCACGTCGACATTTCACAACTTGAGTTTCATGGGAAAAAACTGTGCTCCGATACATAAATATGCAAATTCCACTTTATTCTGAATCCTATTATCCTATTGGAGCAATTTCACTTGAGCATGCAAGAATTCTTGGCTTTTCTTTGTTGTGTGGTTAAGTAGACTGGACCCCGAAGTCTGGAAAGACTCCTTCTCTCGATTATTAATTCGCAATTAATCAAGGGCGCTGCTTCATAGTGCAAGATGATGAATGTGCACAATTATATTACACAAGAACACAACACTGACCTGTGTCCATTGCAATGATGGTGAGGAAGTACTCCGCTTGTTGCTCTCGGTCCAATGCTCTGTGCACTGTGATCTCTCCAGTGGTAGTGTTGACACGGAATGACCCTTTGTCCCCGTCTTTGATGAGGTAACGAACTTGATGATTGCTCGCGGCTGTGTCCGCATCGTAAGCACTCACTTTGAGCACTGTGGCCGGCACGTTCTTCACGTTCTCCCTCACGTAAGCCAGATAGGGAGAATCCGTGAAAATGGGAGCGCAGTCGTTTTCATCTTCGACATTAATCGACACTGTAGCCGTGTCATATCTCGGCTGGAATGAGAAAAAATTCTTTGATAAAGCTATCCTGAAGCAGAAATGAGCATGAAACATTCAAAAATCATTAATTGAAAATGTCATTTACTGAATCTCCATTATCTTCCGTTTGGACAGTGAGTGTATAAGATCGCTTTCGTTCGTAATTGAGTGGTTTGGCCAGTCGGAGGATGCCCGAGTCTTCCCCAATGTGAAAGTCACGGTTGGGATCTCCAGCAATGATGGCGAAGCGTAGCTGAGCATTGATGCCTTCATCTACATCCGTTACCGAGACCTGATCGTGAGACAAGAAAGGAGCAAACTGAGAACTGAGGCTCACTCACTGAGTGATTTGTGATTGGGGAGAGATGAAATTATAGCAGTTAGTTGCAAGTTGTATTGCATTCTATTAAAGCAGAGAGCGAGAGAGAGAGAGAAAGAAAAGTGAGACTTTATAGTTCTCTCTTTCCTTCATCCCTTGGTTTTGTCTAATTGGACTGGAATCTTGCTTTTGTCTTACCTGCAAGACGCTCATGCCCACAGAAGAGTTCTCAGGAATTGTAGCACTGTATTGTCGAGGATCAAAGAGAGGAGCATTGTCGTTGCTGTCCTGCACGGTGACGAAAAGCGCTTGCGTTGATGATTTAGACGGCTCGCCTCTATCTTTAGCTGTGATCTGAACCAGAGAACACAAACAAAAAAAGTTATCTCCTTTTCTTATACTCTGAACTAAACTCGTTCACATTCAATTTCTGTCGACGTGGTTGTCGTTGTCTCCAATTCAAACCAACTAAGCATATGCTATCAAAGTACAAAATGTCAGCTTTGGATTGCTTCTTTCTATAAAACACTTAGCATTTAGCAAATAAGTAGGAGCATGCACCATTCTTCTCTTTCTTTGTCCTCCCTATTGTTTGTCCCTTTCGTCACTCGTCGTCACTGTACACTATTGATCAACACAAGAAACAAAAATGGATGACATCTCACCTGGAGCGTGTAGTTGCTCGTAGCTTCTCGATCGATGATACCAATGATCCTCAACAATCCGTCCACAGGGCCTAATGAGAATGTCGACTTTTCGTTCCCCAGCACATACTCCACGTAGCTATTTCGACCTTCGTCATTGTCCACGGCTTTTACAGCGAGCAAAACCGAGTTCAATGGAGAATTCTCCATGACCACTGTATGATTCGGTGACACAAATGTCGGAGCCTGGTCGTTCACATCTTTCAGAATAATGCTCACCTGCGGATAAAGAGTGTACATAAAATCGGATGAAATATACTGCACGTTGTCATTTCAAAATGAATCCATCATGAGCAGGAGCAACATAATCACCTGGACAGTTGACGATAGTTGTTTGATGAGCCCCATGTCGGCAGCTTGAACAGTAAGACCATAAAAAGCCGTAGTTTCGCGATCCAAAAGAGTCTTGGTGAAAATAGTTCCATTGTCGGAAATGCCAAAAACATTGTCATCATTTCCGGCCACGATGGAGTACGTAAATTTCCCATTCAGACCTTGGAGAGATACGAAACAATGCCAATTTCATTTTCCCACAGACCAGCACAAAAGACAATTCCAAATGGCAATAACCGCCACGACCTGCTTCTTTAACATTTCAGCTTGAATTCGTACAGACTATACAGATACAGATACAACTTGGGGGAAAATGCCGACTGCTACAAATACTACGTCCCTTGAACAAAAAAGGGCCACCGGCCTCAATTTACACAAGTACCTTAAGAAAAAAAGATTTTTCTTAGGATTGCGTTGGTAATCTTATCAGAAAGCTGTAAGATTGGGTGGGTCTATGCAAGATTCTTCACTTGTAAAAACTATTTACAACTCTGAAAATTTGGAAAAAAGCGTTTTACCGGAATCCAAATCCGAGGCACTGACGCTCACGACTGACGACCCGATGGACACGTTCTCAAAAATCTCCCGGGTATAGCTGACCGGATCCCACAACGGTGTGTTGTCATTGACATCCATGACGTTCAAATACACGGTGGTTGTTGATGATAAACTTGGACGACCCATGTCTTGAGCCTGGACCACGAAAATGTAGTGCTGAACCTATTCAAGGGAAAATAATTATCAATTACCGGAAAACGCATCGTCGTTGGTTTTTTTTAGCCCTTGCATCCGATTGTTTAAAAGATGTAGAAAATCGTAAAAAGGCTCTCAAATCTGAAAATCCTTCGGTGAACGTAATAATAATTTCCTTTTTGTTTCGTCGAGAGAAATGATATACTTTCTAGCTCATCTTACCGGGATGAGACTCTAGACTCTGCCGATAACGTTTACGACTCACTCTCAGTTGGTGTTTGTTGAGTGGACGTGGATGACTAGTCGACGACGACAACTTTCTCATCAGCTCAAAGACGCCAATAAGTGAGAATTGGAATTGGCTATGGTTTGAGGAAACCTACTAAAAGTCATCCACTTAAAAGTAAACAGGTGCATATGGCCATTTTCTCCAGAAAGGAGAAGGAGCAGACATTATGAGGACTGGAACTCAAGGGAAGATGAAGGAGAAGAAGTATAAGTGGCTCAAGATGAGAATGGTTGCAAGTCATGAAACGAAAGAGAGAGAAAACGAGAAAAGGCAAAGTGAACTCCCAAAAAGTTATCGTAATAAATAAGTGGAATCTTTGACACTGATGAACATTGTCTGGAAATTGAGGTTTCAAAACCAGAAAACCAAAAAGCTCCAGTAATATTTTTTATGCCTCATCCTTATTTTTTTGTTCCTTCCTCCTTTTTATTTCTTCTGGTCTGGTAATACCTTCTGGAGTGAGTTTGCGGTGCTCCTGGAAAATCCTTTCCCTAAACAAAGTGTTAGTGTAGCAACCTGTTGAGTTGCGTCTATTCCTATCCAGTAGTTTTATGTGGACCCTTTTGAAAAAAGGGTCATATTTGGGAAATGACCTCTTGTCCAAAGAATATACCGAAAAAAATCTTAAATTGCAGTCACGACGTAGACCAACAATGAAGTGATTACATTACTTTTTAAAGGAAGTACGTTTTGTGGAGTCTTCCACTAGTTTCTAATGTTAAAACTGAAATAATATATTACCTCTTCGTAATCGAGACGCATTGCTAATGTGAAGATCCCAGTTTGCGGGTTGAGAGAAAACACATCGTTCCCCCAATCCGACAACACGGAATAAGCCACTTGTCCGTTCTCGTTTTTGTCCAGATCAATCGCTTGAATCGTTCCAACGTGATAACCAGGCAAAGAATCTTCGGGAACGTCGAACGAGTACGCATTTTCGGATGAAGACTGTCAATAATATTGTAAATCGTGAGCATATAACACTGGATAAACAGCAAATCACACTATGGTTCGGTTACTTCAGTTCCAAAAATGTCAAAAACACTGTACCTTTGAGCCAGTATCCGATGGAGCAACTGGAAACATCCACACAGGAGCATTGTCATTGCTGTCCAAAACCTATGTTCAGATACCAAACTTGAGTATTTTGTCACAGTCAGCAAACAAATTAACTACAGTTTATGACGTAGCAGCCATAAGAAGGTCAAAGTTCAAACGTAACGTCAAAATTTTCTCCCACTAACGGGAGACATAACGGAAAACAACTAAAGGAAAAAAGGTATTGTTATTTGCTAAGAGGACGAGATAAAAAAAGGGTAAAGTGATAGTTGTATACGGCGTTTTGGTTGTTGTCTCAAAACGTTTTGACTGTCCGTGGATGATAAGCGTTCTTTTTGATGCATCTTCAGTTTTACGACTCATTTTATGAGGGAAAGGATCGAAAAAACGAATGGTTTCGGCGTCTTTAGATTTCGTGGAGAGACAGGACGAATGCATAGACACACATTTTTATGTTCTCAACAAGCAAAAGCAAGTGACGGCAGCATCCGCACAAGACGGAAAAGATGACACGACGGACCATAAGACGAAAATCAAAGTGGACGGGAAAAGCGGAACGGATGAGAGATTACTAACAATCCGTGTACTCTACGCAATGTGACGTGTACACAGATATAATTTTTCCAGTCGATTTTTTTGTCCATAAGAAAAGTCATAAAGTCGTCTGTTCATAATGGCGTACCTGGATGACAATTGTTGCATGGGAGTGTTGAATGCCATCACTGGCTCGAACGACGACGTTGAATTCTTCCTTCGTTTCTCTGTCCAGTGTGTCAATGATTCGAACACTGCCAGAACTGGGATCCACACTGAACTTGTCATCATCCCCGGACACAATGGAGTACGAAATGGTCCCAAGTGTATCCTTGTCCGTAGCCACCAAAGTCGTGATGACCTGTCCCACTCCCGCATTCTCCGAAACTGTAAGCGTCGTCACTTTGTTCTTGAACTCCGGCGGAGTATCATTTCGATCTAGTACTTCCACATGCACCTGTGCAAAAATAATTTATGTCATTAGAGTCATTGTAATTAATAGCATTTATATGGCAAGTTTTTGCTGCTGTTCCTCCCTGGGTCTCGACATTCCTCCCATCATGCGCATACCAGTGAAGCAATAAGCAATGAACACAAACAAACATCATCTGTACAACGAGCCAACGAGGTTTGAGAAGTGAGGAATAAACGAAAAGTTGATCCATAAAGCTTAATGAAAACGATGCGCTTATTGTCAGTCGTAATTACACATGACAATCCCATGGTCCGACAAGATTTTGCGGGTCATCACTCACGGCCAATTGCCCTTGTCATGTTTATCACCAGGCTGGGAAGAAAAAAAGAGGAAGGAAGGAATCGAATACAATGCAATGGTTTGTCAAACTTCAAACAGCAGGAGTGAAGTTCACAAGTGCGTAACTCCGGCACCTAATATACGCATACGGGCAAATGGCAATGATGATAATGACGATGATGATAGCGCATATATGTAGTGGTAAGTGCTACTAGTAATGATGATGCGGTTGAATGCTATAAGCTATTGGATATACGGATAGAGATGAGATGGTTGTTGCTGGAAAGAAAGGCAGTGTGGAAGACTTCACACGCCATTACGAGCGGCAATTAAGCATTCCAGGACTGGAGAGAAAGAGTGAAACAGCAAGGTAAAGCTACTACTTGTTCAGTAGTGCCTGCGACTGACTCCGACGACTTGCTCCTTTTCCGCTTAGATATTTGGTTCGACTCGGACTAGACCCGGATTGCAATGGAATCGTTTGAGTGGAGTGAATTGTTATCAGCATCACCTGCTATTAAATACCACAGTACAACATTCAAATTGAGCATTGACTGCGACTGAGACTACACGTAAGGCTGGAGTGAGTGAGTCCAAGTGCAAGTGCTCAGTCAGTCGTCAAGCGAACAAGTCCCACTCTGCAATTTCTTTTACCACCAAGCTAAGCACCACACCACACCAGCTTTTCATTTTCTTCCCTTTGAGTCCGAAACCAACAAAACCAACCCTTTGGACGTAAAAAACACTTTGCATTCCTACCCCACTCGCGGCAAGTGCGCCCGCAGCAGCCGCAAGCCTACTTAATTGACAGTATCTTTCCGATTACGCTATAATAGGCAATGAGGGCTGGTCTTTTTCCTCAACACTCGTCATTTACCCTCACGATGACGACTCTTCCTTTTCGTCTTTCGACCCATCATACATCCATTACATACATTTATCATACATTACATATATACACATATACTTTCCTTTCTCCAATCCTTCCGTCCACGTCATTTCGTTAAACCTACTACATTACAATAATTCCACATCTCCTTTTCCGTTTTATAAACTAGCACATTCTCATAACTATTAAAGATTTTGCACATTTGACGTTGGACATGCATCACATAAAGAAACCATTGTTCCTTCTCTCAATCTTTTGCATCACGGCCTCATAAAAATCAATTTCTCGATTAAGTTGATTCGGTGGTTGTTTTGAACGAAAACAAAGCTGCAAAAACAAAGCTACTAGTCAACTATCATAGGAAAAAGGCAGCCGATTAAAAAAAATTAATATGAAACGTCCATCAGCCTGTCGCCGTCCGAAAAGTTAATATAACGCATTTTTGAAAATATGAAACCGGCCTTGTTAATCTTTTTTCCACAAGACTCACTCAGAAGGTGCTCAAGTTTTGAAACTTTGTTGTCTTGTCAGTCTGACTGAATACATTTTTTAGAATAAGAACATCTTCAATCTGCCTAGCATCTTTGGATTTTGCACAACTCCGCCCAGGGAAGTGGTGAAGTAGCAAGTAATATACATTTGAATATTACATAATCATGAAACTGTAGCGAATAGAGATGAGCTGTTGAGCAACAAATACTAATGTGAAACAATAGGTGTTTGGCTGGGAGCACGAATCAAGGATTCTTCGTCCCGTCCTCATGTCATCTTCAAACTGTTAACTTTATCTGATTGCAAAGCCAATGATGCACACAGACACGAAGAGGTTGAGACGTCTACAACCAAATGAGAGATACTTTGCAATAGTGACAATGTCAATTCTTGTCAATTGACATATCAGCAATGTTGGTCGTGTAGAACGAGACTCTTTAGCCGTAGTAGTTGATACATGCGAGGAACCAGCGAGGAAGATGACTACGTCAACTTGACACTCCACAGGTGTTTTTCGACTCGTCACTATAAATGAATCCCAAGCCAAAACCTGTTGCAGACTTATTCGTCTTATGTATTCTTTATGCACAATTCGGACCTCTTCAAATTCCTCTCTTCCTCATTTTTTAGTTGGAATCATTTGAAGCATTCAAATCCGCCAAGCGAACAGAATTCAATCACCAGTTTGGATACTTGATCTGCTATGGATTCGGAGGAGTCTGTGGTTGTTTTGAGTTTGTCAATGTCATAGAGAGACTCAAGCAGATCAGATGATTGCATTGTTGTGGATTATTGGCATATGGCGGTGCAAAAAAAACGGCGCGAGAATGGTCAAGAAGGATCGTGAATTCATAGATAATTAATTAAAAGGGACACAAAGAACACGGAAGGAATGATGCAGATTTGAGAGAATGAGATGTGGGCAGCTGCAATGCAGCTGTAGGAAAAGGCGTGACATAAATATCTGTCCGTTGCATTTCTAATCTTGCCCTGGCTGCGGTGGCAGTGGTCATCCTCATCATTGTCATTGCTCAGTTCACGATCAATGCGATGTTCAAAAAGTCAATCAAGTCGTGGTGTGAATGGCAAACAAAACAAGTTGGAAATGTCCACATTGACAGCGCGGATAAATGAGTCTGCAAATGCACAACTGTCGGCGAATGTTCCAAACAAATACTCGTTCCGTTACCTGTCATCAAAGTCATCAGTCATTTGTGCAAACGCTTGTCCTCGTTTGACCCTGCGCTTACCAAACTTTCCAGTCATTTTATTTCGTTATTTAAACTTTTTTAAAATATACGAATGATTGCACAGTTTTGATTTTGATCATTTCGTTTTGTATTCGCCAAATTACAAGGGCGGCGTAGAATCAAACATACGAGGATAGGAACAACCACAAAAGCTGAGTGACTCTGAATGGAAAAGGAACAAAGGAAGAACCCCTCGTCTCATCCCGTGTATGTGCAAATTTGTGGGGTAATTAGCCACATTTCGCAGGTAGGATCAACTCACTTGAGGCAATTATAACAATTTTCTATAAATCCTGCTCTTCATTCCTTTTGCGCTGAACAAGTTGAGTCATCCTTTTCCTCTCAAAGATTCATTGCTTCAAAAGAAAAAAAGCTTGCAAGTCGACTCCGACTTTCAAACCTTTGGAAAAGGACCGCAGGGGATCAACTTTTGACTATGACGACGACTTTGGAACAACAAGAAGATGACGACTGCGATGTCATAAATCCTTGACGTATTATAAAATCACCAGTGTGAACAGGGCATTAGGCGTAATTCCAAACTGGACAAGTGTGAACGCTTTCTATAGAGGAATCAAACTGTAAAACCGACTCTTGCAAGTTGCAACTCACCGAACCCAAGTGTCCAACGTGCTACCTCAACTCCTCAACCAAGTCTCACCTCTTCCCACATTGTACAACGGCAATAAAATGAAGCAATTTTAAACCAAACGGTTAACAAATACGACATTGTAAAATTAATTATGATGGCAATACAAATCCATTGGAGACTCGAAATATCCAAATCGAATCCAGTCCTACTATAATACTACGACTTTGTATTTACATTCAACTTTGCATTATAGTCTATACGATTTGCCCCCAAATTTGCTCATTTCATTCAAAGATTGTGAACTAACGAGCGTGTGAGCAGAGTGCCAG